>VXBU01007097.1:144522-176312 GCA_013400315.1 Bombycilla garrulus
AAAAAAAAAAAAATCCAGCTTTGCAGGGATACATTGATACTACACATTTCTAAATTAAACATCGTAAAATTTTGAGGTTTAAGATTGCATGACTGTAAACATTTCTTTATGCTTCAGTGTTCTAAGAGCTATGAATTGTCCATTAGAGATTAATGCTAAATAAAGTATCTTATCAATCTTATTGAAATCCAAATGGGAACAGCAGCTAAAGAATGTTGCTTGTGATCAAGTAGAAATGAATATTTTCATAGGCCAATATAGATGATTTAATTTTAATTTACATTTTCACTTTCATCCTCAGTTACTTAAAATGGATCTGAAGGAAATCATCTCTCTATATGAATGAAAAAAGTTTTCATGCAGTATAAGAAACATAATTGAGACTAACTGAATGTCTCCTTTGGGTCAACCTTTTTTATAGACATCTATTCTATTTCATTAACCTTCCCACTTGTGAATGAAGATTTTTATCATTAGCATGCACAAAACCAAAATGAGATGTTCCGAACTTGGAGAATGAACTAAGTTTTCCCCATATGAGAGCCATTTCTAAGTTAGCTTTTTCCAAATGTATCTGTTCATGCTACTATATTTTCACAGTAGCCTGTGAGAAATCTTTTGTTGGGGCCAAGCTGGTATTTTGTCTCTTGTGATGTGAATCCCGTGTTGATGGTGACATTTGGAAGCCTTATTAGGGGAAATGCTTGGTGAAATCCATGATGAGTGTGACCTTTTAACAGCCTTTGCACATGTGAGCTTTTTCATTACAAGGGCTTCATGAAATGCCCTTTATCTAGAAAGATTCCTCTAGATCCTGGAAGCTCAAATAGAGAATGATTGTAGACCTTCAGTCACCTCCACATTTTCATCTTCTCAGTGAATTTGGAACAAAGGCTTTTTGATTTGCTTATACAGCTTAGCTCTTCAGCAAAATCTTCCCTTTTACCTAAGGTCTGAATCTCACACTTCTGAGTAGGTCATTCAGAGAATTGCTCCTGCTATAGCACAATATAGATTTCTGGGACAATGCTAATCTAATTTAAAGTACTTGGAGTCTTTTGTTTGAAGCATCATATATTTCTCTTCCACCTTCCGGAATTAGATGCACATTGTAAGATAGGTCTTTGGAAAGCCCATTTCCCAACTGTGTGATGTGTGATGGGACAGGGAAACCATAACAACCATTTTAGCCTTGCTTACTTGTTTCTCTGTTTATAAAATGAAGGTAATAGTTATTAATAATTATTAATAATTATTAATAATTAATCATTAACTGTACCTAAGTGTTTAACTTGTTCATTAGCTGAAGGCATGTGCACTTTGTACACCTGCTGCACCGGCCACATTGTGAAGTTCCATTCACTGTTGCAAAACATCATTCACTATTGTCTGTTTCAGAGGAAGAGCACAGCCAGTGTCATTAAAGGGAATTTCTCATTCAATATATTGTTTTCTCTTTTTGTAGGTATTTTCTCAGTGCTCAGCTTGGCGTCTGAATGTACCACTCTTGCTGCTGAACTTCCCAAAGTGTCTTATGTGAAGGCCTTAGACGTCTGGCTGATTGTTTGCCTTCTCTTTGGGTTTGCATCCCTGGTGGAATACGCTGTGGTTCAGGTAATGCTAAACAATCCAAAGAGAATTGAAGCCGAAAAAGCAAAGATTGCAAAGGCAGAGCAAGCAGAAGGGAAGGGTGGAAATGCTGCCAAGAAGAACACTGTGAATGGCACAGGGACTCCTGTTCACATCAGCACTTTACAGGTAGGAGCTGCAAAGCTTTATATGCAAAATCAGCATTCTTATCTATTAACCCAGTTCCAGGAATATACTGTTTGTAATGATTTTACAATTAATTTTGTAAGGGACTGAGACATTAAAAACATTCTGGTAACTAATGGCCAGCAATCTGACCAATTGGTCCCTAGTGATCTGGGGTCAGAAATTCCAAGTGAAAAATTTGTCTTTTAATATCCTAGCAGGGTGGCTGCTGCTTAGCTTCAGGTAAATAAAGTAGCAAGCAGCTTTACAGTTGCTGCTTTTCTCATAATAAATAGCAGCTGTCAAACTGTAACTATTCAGAGGACAGAACTCTCAGACACTATTTGCTGAGAGCATACTCAAATAACACCCAGCTCGTTGCTTTCCCCGGGATGGCCACAGCTGCACTGCATTGCATGCCTATGAAGACAGGAATCCAGAAGTCGTGGCATATGTAGACAAAAGATCGGTCTGTTTGTGGCAAACAGTTCCTGCATGTCTTGTGTTGTCAGATGTTTACATGTAAATCAGTCAGATTTCACTATATGGTTAAAGATGACATGGACATCTTCACTCAGGCCAAAGTTTTCCGTCATGTTGCTGAATTCCCGATATTTTAGAAGTCCTCTGTTTGTGCTCCAAGAGTTATCAGACATCCCAGCCCCAACTGCCTTCAGTCCTAAGTGATATTTACTTGACATTTATTCTGCAGAGGAAAACACGTTTTTCTACAACAAATTTGGCTTGTCCTTTTCAATGACTCAGCAATTCTGTTGCATAAACTAAAGCTATTAGGCCAGATCCAAGTGGTAATAGTGGTACAGTGTGACTTCAATTTTTCTTTAAGGAAGGAGTAGTTTATGCAAGAATGGCTGAAATGCTGTCTTAGTATCAAGCTGGAATTGCTCCATAACTAATTGCCCCCAGTCCAGAAGAGCTGCAGGTATTGCAGAACAGTGCACTTAACTACCATAGTTCTGATCTAGTAGAAGAATCTTTGGGAAATGTTTTGGGAGGCAACTATTCTCAGCTTAGAGTAACCCCATGACTGCTTTGACTTGTATCATGAGTAATTCCCCAAACCCAGGCAACATGAAAACTGAGTAGAAAGAAAATGACTCTGCTGCAGTTTTGCTTTCCCTGAACTGAATGTGATAATTTTGTGTTCAGCAATCTGCAGGGCTTAAATTCAGCTGTTTCTTCTTACAAAATAGTTTCAAAAATCCAGCAGAGCAGCATATAATACATTTTTTTTCCAATTTTCAGTACTTAAAATTTATCAAGTGTTCAGCTTGATCAATTACAAGTTTAACAAAAAATTACAGTTTTTCAGTAGTGTGAACAAAAGCAATTGCTAAATTACTGATTCTCCTTGTTATGCACACCCTCTAAGGTACATGCCATTGTCATATCCATGTGTAAAACAAAATTAACTATTATCACCTATGTTGTGCTTTCGTCTTTTAGTTGCTTTTCAAGAAGACACTGGTATACAGTGTGTTTTAAGACTTAGAAGGGGAATCATTATCCACAGAAGTTCAGCAGTGTTCCCCATGAATGGTGTCTAGCAGTAAGCTGGAGGTTTTTAGAATTCAAAATTTGGTCTGCCCTCCTCTCATAGCATCACCCTTCCATGATCTTGAAATGTCACCCTCAGCTTCTCATGTTTGACCCGCATTTTCAGGGTCTTCCCAGTTTATTATGAGAGACCTTTAACATTCCAGTAGTTTCTGATGATCTTTATACAGAGATTTAAAAAAAATAATTATTTGCCAAGACATAGTGGAAAAAGGTATTCATTGCTGTCAAAGTTGGTCATGTGGCTGAGTGGCTCACAGCTAATGATCCAGCTTGAGTTAATTCACCTGCTTTGAAACACAGCCTACCAGAGGAAACGTATCCTGGGCTGATAAGTTCTGGGAAGATGACAAGGCTCAGATAGAAAAAGGTCCCAGACCAATGAATCATTTGACATCAGGATGTGGTAGGACAGTGATGCTAGGTTTTATATATTTGAAAGCGATAAATCTGCCTAGCTGAAAACTCCCTCTCTGAACCTGCTACTGCGTAGGAACACTTTGAAAGTTCTCGGCCCTGGAAAAACCTGTACTGAAGTCCTAAATCAGAACAGGTGTAAATCTTTTGGTAGCTCTGACTTCTAATCCAAAACTAGGCCTGCCCCACAAAATTTGAATTGCTCCCATACAGACCTGGTACTGATCAAGTAGGAATGCATTTTTCATATGGAAAATATGTGAGGGAGAGAAACATTTAAAAAGCAGGTAATAGAAAAAACTGTATATTGAAAGGCATAAAGAATATGAAACAAAAAGAGGCCAGAGTGCTGTCCCAGAACTTCAGGAGCTGTTTCTCATCAGGGTCATGTAGGATTGTGTGGGAGGCAAGAGCAAATGCTTTGCTAAATGCCTGGAAAGACTTAGGTGGCTCAGTATATAACTTCAGAAGAGAAGGACAACTTATAACTGCACCCTTGAAATAAGTGCATGTCCTATAGAAATGTTTAAGGATGTTCTTTTTCCACATGAGAAGGGGTGATGTTCTGGCAAAAGTGACTGAGGGTGTAGCTGGAAATGTCAGCATAGCTGGGCTAGAAACAGTGGATAGACCAGAGGGACATGAAGGTAAAGCCAACAGAAAAGACATGGAAGCAGAAAACTCCAAGTGGAGAAAAACAGAGAGCATGAATGGTTCAATTTACAAGTGTTTCTCCTGTTTAAATAAGCTCTATCATATTATGAAACGTTAACTGAATGGTGCTGATACATATCTGTAAGTTTTTAGAGGGGAATAACATTTAAAAAGAGAAGTTACTTTATTTCACTGTAAAATGCCCCTGATCCTGATGCCGTGGCTGTTTGTGTTCCCTGAGCAGCAAGTTGTGCACTTGCTGCTTTTTCAGTGTTGTAGCAGTGATGTCTCTGCAGGAGGTTTGGAGAAAGGGCCTACATGTAAGGTACAAGGGAGTTGCTCGGTTGAGAAAATGCTCATTGTGAGGAGGATCAGAAGGAAGCAAGTTGGACAGTCAGGCATCCCTGGTTCCAGTCTTCGTGGAAGAACATGAACTTTCATGTGCTTGCTTCATGTGTGAAAGTTAAAATGGCACCTGGTTTGGAGACTTGGAATACTTGATTTTAGTTAAAAACAACCGTAACAAAACCTACGATAATCCCTTAAAATACTAGCAGCTATTGTTCCATTTTTATGGAGTAAAGGGATAATCTTTTCAGTGTATCCTAAATACTAAAAGCTTAATGTAACTCATAATTGGAGGGTAGGAGAAGAGATCCCCTGTAACAGAACCTGCAAGGGTCCACTGAAAGTTTTCAGCAGAAAGCATTTCTTTCACTGTGTCAATAGTCAATGATCATGACCAATAATCACCAACAGTGACTGTGAAGATGGCAGGGTAAAAAGAGTGCTCACAATTTGCCAATCACCCAACGATGGAGAAAGGCTTCCATGGATGTATAGCTACTTCACCAGATCCTGGGAACTGGCTGATGTAAAAGCTGTGTGTTGCTAGCATACGCCAACCCCTCAAGTCCAAGCTTTATGAGTCATGCTCCCTCCAACAAAAACCCTTGAAATGTCAGTGCCATTTTAAACCCAGAGGTTTATCAATATGACTGTCTGATTAAAGTCAAGTGGTTTGTCTGTCAAGATCACACTGAATCTGTAGGGGAAAAAAGAGAAAATAAGTGCTTCTGATGTGTTTTTCTAGGAGAAGCGGTGGCTATGCACTTACAGGCAAAAAGCCATGAGAAAATACAGCTTGGCTCCCTCGGCTCATAGCGGCTGCAAGTAGATGCTGTTCTAAGCAGAGGAGAAAATTATGCAATCTGGTGATAGCTGCTTGCACTGGCTTTTTATTGGGAATCCTCAGCAGGAGTTCGCATGTGTTTCCTAGCAATGAAACATCATACAGTGAGAAAAACAAGCAAAAAGGGAAATGTTTTGAAGATGAATCATTTTTTTTTGCTTTCATTGCTGACGTGATTACAGTGAGAGATTGCACTGTTAACTATGACAACACCCCTCGATTTGAAAAGTCACATTTTCATCAAGCACATTTATAGAAGCTGTCCCACACAGATAATGTGCTAATGACTGGAGAGAACATTTGCTAAAAGAATGGTTCTGGCAGATGATGAATAGCACTATGCAAGTGGTGGTAATAGCTCTAATGCCAGTTATTTTTAAAAAGAAGTGGTGCTATTGCTTGCTTTATCTTGTCAGAGCCACATCTAGGCTCTGAAACCTGAGATAGGTTGTGTTCATCCCTACTGAGTTATGATGTACTTGGCCACTGGTGGTGACCTAGTCTTCCCAGGTTTTTGCCCTCAAGTGGCACTCCAGACTCATTTTTTTTTTTATTGTAGAGCCACCAAAAACCCAGCTTACATTTTACCTTGTGCACAAAACCACAGGCTGCAGCCTATTTTAATAGTTCCTGACAGGATTTCAGGTACAGAGTAGGTACTTTCTGCTCCAGTGACTCCCATGTTCATCCTTGGAGATAATTCAAAACATGACTGTAAAAGGGCCCCGAGCAGTCTGCTTTGGGCAGGGGGTTGGACTAGATGATCTCCAGAGGTCCCTGCCAACCTCAACTGTGCCTGGAATACTGTGATATTTTATGTATTAATATTTTTATCCTGTACTTTGCAAGGAGTATTTGGAATGTGGTAGCATATTCCTGCTGAACTGCACCAGAAAATATACTCAATGTGAACACAGATTAATGCTGAACAATCATTACTTTATTGATGATCTACGTCTGTCATTATGGCAAGAGAGGAGAGGAGAAGAGCACAGAACAAGCTCAGGAGAGATAAATAACAGAGCTTGTTAAAAAAACTCCTCCTTTGTGTTGTATGGAAGCCCCTCACAGAACAGGCGGCACTGGGGACAGAACTGCATGCCAACAGGAGGCTGGGGGCACAGCAGCAGAGGAGGTTTTGTGACAAGGAGGATGTGCTGTGTAGGGCAGGGAATGCAGTGCTACAGCGGGGAAGCTCTTCAGCCTGAGGGACACGTGCTGAGCTTGAGAAGCTGCCAGGGCTGTAGCACATTTGAAACCTTGCAAGGAGTTATGGACAATATGCTTCTGCTCTCAAAAATGATGGCTTTTATATTGCACGTCATCCTGATGGATAAAGAGGACTTGATCACAGGATGAACAGTCAATTGAGAAGGATCTTTATTCTATTTGCACAAAACAAATTGAATCAAGTCCCTGGTATTTTTGGTGCTTTGAAAGGTCAGATTTCACAAATTTGAGAACTGTCTAATCTGGATGGAAGAATTTAAACAAAAAGTGGTGCTGGGGAGCTAATAATGTTCAAACCAGAAGTAAAGCTATAATAATTTAAGAAAAACCCCAAAACCTAATAAATAGCACAATTAAAAACAAACTCCTCAAAGATTTAAAACTAAGTCAGCTTCAAGCATTTCTCTTTTCTTCTCACTGGCAAATGGGAGGCAATAGTAGTTAATGTAAGCTGAACTCAATAAAATAATTGTGTAAGTAAGAAAAGAGATATGCTTAAACATAACTGAGGGCAATAGGAAGTTACTTTGCATATACAGCAAGAATAAAAAAAACATATGAGTAATGGTATTATGCTAGGTTAGAGGTGCAGTAAGTATCAAGAATTAACTGAAGAGAGAAAAGCGTTGAATAAATATTCTGCTCTATGTCTGGGGAAAAGCCAGATATATTCAATCTGTGGATGAAATAGCTCTCATTCACAGTAGCTGATGAGAATATTAAACAGTAACTAATAAAGTTAGACATTTTACAATCAAGATTTCAGCTTAAGTTGCATCTAGAATTCTTTTACAGAGCTGGTCTGTGAATCCTGTGGAACATTAATGTTGATTTTTAAATAAATCCTTTAAATCTGGAAGGCTTTCAAAATACAGAAAGAAGCTAACTTTGTGCCAGTACTTTTAAAAGCTAAGAGGCATAACATGAATAATTATAAGCCTGACATCAATCAGTGGAGAATATTGCATAGCTTACAGGGCGCTGACTAATAATTATTGTTTGTAAGTGTTAATTATCTTTAATATTACTCAAAATTCAGCCCTATGCTAGCTGATAAATAGGTCAGTGAAATTAAAGTTGATCTGAGTGTTTGTCGATTTAATCAAACTGAATATAACTTTTTTAAGTATTATCAATTAGGTTGACTGAGGTAATGATAAAGAAATTCTGTAAGAACATTTTTCTTGGCTTTATATGTCAGCCTGGTTACATCATCTGAATCATGCAAAATCGAGGTTAGATTTGTTACCATCTCTATGTACCAGCAGTTAATCAGACTAACTATAGTCGTGCCCCGTGTCTGGATATTGGAGCCAAATAAATTCAGATTAGAAATAAGGTACATATGTTTCTAAGGAACAAAGTCATGGAAAAAATTCTCCACCTTGGATGTTTTTAAAGGAAACTCTAGTGTAACTAGTTTGGGCAGTAAATGTGGAAAGTGAGGAGGAGCACCAGAAGCAGCAGAGGCAGAGTTGGGGAGTTAGTTCCTTCTCCCTGCCAGTCTGCATGGATAGGCAGCACTTATTCTTTCATCTCTTTCCCCATTTTCTTCTCACATTATTCCCCTAATTCTGCCACCAAAGGCATTCTGCAGAGGCACAGTGCTCGGGAGCAGCAGCAGGTGCTGAGCTTAGCAGCGAACACCAGTCAGCCTGAATTTTTTAAAAGGTGAGAATGGATCATCACAAGGGGCCATATGGATTCTAGGAGGCATTTTTAGGTACTTATGAGCTGTTCATCAAAAGACAGGTGTTCTGCCCATCCTACCAAACCTAGACAAGGTGTTCCAGTCCTGGGAGAAGCAGGGAACTAGGTCTGTGTTTTAGGCCAAGCCCCAAGAGCCTTCCTGTGCTCTCCTTGCCCCCCACCCCACACCCCCAATCCATGCCAGAGGGACAAGCAGTGGCTGTCCAGCTCCCTCGGGGATGCAGGGTGTCCCTACACTCTCCCAGAAGCCTTCCTTTCCCAAACAGCTGCTCCCCATCCCCTGCTGGGGAAAAGCCATAAAGCTGGTGGAAGCATCCTGTGGGTTGGATCTGGCCCACAGGTCATGATGCTGGGGCAGGATAAGGCAAATGATATCAAATATTTTCTGTGTCAGGATGAAGTCAAAAGGATGTCACATTTAACATTTTGCTTTTCTTTACACATCTTCAGTGTACTACTCTAAAATCAAGTCCTACAATATTTTTTGTATAGAGAAAGTTCTTGTAGCCTTTGGCAAGTTTTTTGTGCAGTAAATCTAGAACGTGAGGAGGAGCAAAAGCATTGTTAGGATTATTGTTAGGCTTCTAGCATAAACCAAGACAAAATATATAAAAAGCAGATAATCATATATACTCTATATTATCTTGCATTGTTTAGAGAAAGCTGAAGGTAAACTGGAGTGAATTTAGATGAAAACAATAGAAACATTGAAAAGTTGAAGAGATGCATGAGAAAAAATTTTAAAATATGTTTAGGCAGCAGCCGAGTGTAGTAAGTAGAACACTGTCATATTTGTAAAGTCAAGGAAATTGATGGAATTATTTTCAAAAGTAACACATACTTATTAAAGAAAAATTTGGGCCAGGTTGCTCATACAAGGAAAATTGTGTCACTGTGATAAATCAGTACTCCAGCTGACACTGAACTAAGCAGAGCTCTGTGTGAACCTGCTGTGAACAGTTCTGTGTTTATAAGGCAGAGGTGACCTAGAATCCACTCTCAATCCTGAATGAGAATGAGAATCGACTTGTAACAGCCTTTAGGGGTGCACTCTAGATACTGCAGTTGGAACAGGAATATTCTGTGCTATAATTGAGAGAACTTAGGCTACAATTAGTGTCACTGAATTTTACAACGTACTGCTGGTAGTATGAGGAATGGACTAAAAGTTTTCAAATCCAAAAGGGATGCCTATAATTTAATTCAGGATTCTATTTCTTGTATTTCTAACTAAATCTTGCTGGGTTTGACCAGGGGAAAAGCTGTAATATTCCTGTGACTCTTCAGTTTACATGCACTCCAGTCCTGCGAGTTCACTTTTCATTGCACAAGGGTCTGCTTTCTATCTTTATTACCTGTGTCATGGGGCATGATCTGATTGGAGGGAATGTCCCAGATCAGTGAATAATAGCATCCTGTCACCCAGGGTTGTATAATCATGTTTATCTGTGTCTTAGTCATCACCTTACAGGACAGTTTGCCCCTGCTGCTCCAGTAATGAACACTGTCCTAGGCTGTCAGGTCTTTGAGGACAGGGAGACAGTTGCAAGAAATTTATATGTATAGTTTTGTCCTACCGTCAGGGAACACCTATGTTGTTTTTCTTTTTTATAAACTGGAATCTTGATTTTGTGGTGGTTTAAGAATGGTATTCTCCAATTTAGTACTCCCAGTAAAATCACACACTGCTCTACCTCCTTGCTCCAAGTGGAAGCACAAAAGGTAAGGATCATGGTTTGAGATAAAAATTTACTGAAACTGGCAATGAGATAAGAAAATGAGCAGTTAACAGCAATAATATTAATAACAAAAGGTGTAAGAAAATAAATGATTCACACAGAAAAATTATCTTACAATAGACAATACCAGATGGCTCCCTCTACATGTTTTGTTGATCAGAAGGAACATCTTTGTGCCAGAAGAGAATCCCTTTCCCCAGCCCTGGCAATGACATGAGGTGACATAGAATAACCTCTATGCCCTGGCCATGCCTCCTCCTGGCTATTGCAAAGATTAACCCTCTCCTGGCTGGAACCAGGACAAACCTGCACCTCTGTTTAATGCATTGGTTTCAAAATGTACTGCTTTCATGAGAAATAGAACCCTGGCAAATTTGGGAAGGTGTATCCGCTTTTTTTCAGAAGGAATAGTGCCATGCTTCTCTTCCACCTTGCACTAGAATCAGCTTTGTCAATAACAGCAGTAAAAGCCCCAATCAAAGTTTAAGTCTTTTCCTGACTGCCTCAGTTCTTTCCATGTAGGATAAGCTATCACTGTCATAGAGAAGCTAATGATATTCTTCAGAATATTTTTCATTCATCCATAAATCTGGTACTGTATTTTATGAGACTATTATTATTATTTTAGTAGATACAAAATATGACCATGCAAATATCCCAAACTATCAGCCAAAAACTGCAGAAATTCAGAGGTGGAGAGAGCTGAGGGTAAAATATCTGAGGACATTGTGGAGGAGAGACAGGCTAATGGGCAGAAAGGATAGGCAGCTTTTGGAATAAGTGAGTTTTATTTGACCAGTGTCTCTAGGAAGCCTTAGTGAAACTTACATTTATGTTAGTTGTCCATAGGTATAGCCTGATTTGTGAACTAGCAATATTTTCAGCTAACACTCAGGTTATATTTGTGAACAAATTCATAGTCTGTATTCTTTTTTCTTTTTTTTTTTTTCCTCTGCCTTCCTGAGTTGTCCAATTGAAGTGAAAGTTTGGGAGAGATTTACCCAAAGCACAGTGCCTTGCAAGTAGTCTCTAAATTGCTTCAAGCTCCCTCAACAGTGTGGGGCTGGTTCTCCTAGAGATGTGTTGAATCTGAAATAAAAATTTTATAAAATCCAAGGAAAGAACTATAGGAACCTTTTTTCCCCACAGAAGAAAAAGTATTGCTTGATCCTCAAGAGCACTAAAGGAGCTATAGGAAACACAGGAATTCTGTTGTTAGATTTAGATTTCCCAGTAAAACACTTCTGCAGTGCTGAGAACAGTGTTGCATCAGTGTTACCTGTCTTTAGAGAGGCACTAAGCTCCACAGGCACAAACAAAATGCTTCTCACCATGAAAGATGGTGACCTTAGGATGAGGCATAGGATCCTGACCTGATACCTCTTTAGAACCAGAAGAAACTGAAGTTAATTGCATCAAACATTTAATTTTAGGGCTAATTCTGACTATGGGTTTCAGAGCTCAGAAAAATGCAAGTACTGAATAGTATCAGGCCTGCAGGGTCATCAGCACAGAATCGATATCTGAAAATACTCCCCACAAAAATGTTCTCTCCCCTTCTATCATCTTAAAATGAAGGAGTCTAACTATAGCAGATTGCAGAGCATGAGGCACCTTGTGCATGAAAAATGACACAATTATGAATGTTTGGATTAGTTGATATGATTGACTGATCATCCTTAAGTACTTTATAACATAACCATTCCACAAATTAGTCTGATGTAATGTATCCCTATCAACAAGTAATTTCCTATATGTTTGTTTGCAGTGTTCTTTAGCAGCTGCATGAAGTTTGCTAATGAGTTGTGGTGAGTCGATCATGATTCCCCTCACTCTTTATTTCATAGGTTGGTGAGACCAGATGCAAAAAAGTTTGCACTTCGAAATCTGATCTGAGATCCAATGATTTCAGCATCGTTGGAAGCTTGCCAAGGGATTTTGAATTATCAAATTATGACTGTTATGGGAAGCCCATTGAGGTCAACAATGGGCTCGGGAAATCTCAAGCCAAGAACAACAAGAAGCCTCCTCCTCCCAAGCCTGTCATTCCATCAGCAGCAAAGAGAATCGATCTTTATGCGAGAGCACTGTTTCCTTTTTGCTTCTTGTTCTTCAACGTCATATACTGGTCCATATATTTATGATAAATCTTTTATTTATTTTTTCATATGTGTAAAATATAGCCCATTTCATTATCCCTTCCCAGTCATGAAGGCCACTGTGTGAAATTATTTGCATTTGCAAAGCAATATGTTGCATCTTGATGCCGTGCGATTGTACTGAACATATGGCATCTGAAATTTGAATGAAAGCATGACACTGCAATGTCTGTGCTCTGACCAACTTTGTATATAAATGTACAGCATACATCCTGCTTTAGGAATATATATGAAGGACAATGCCTACTACATTATAAAGCTGAATAACGCTCTTCAGTTGTTAGTCACATACAGAAATTTAAAGTGTTTCTGACAATGAAACTGATGTGCACGTTGAGTATTATTAAAATCAGTATTCTAGTATATGTAGTATTTAACAGCTTTTCTGCTGACCTCCAGAGGAAAAAGAAACACCCACCAAACATCTTGTTCTTGTATAATTTCAGTTGGCACTGTTGAAGAAAAAGCTAAGGTGTCATTATTATTATTTAGACTTTGTAAGTGAAGGCAGCATCAAGTAAGCGGATTTTGTCTATGTGGAAAAATAAAGATCAGAGAACTACTAATTTTGTAAAATCAGCTCATTTAGGAAAAAAAACCCAATAACTGTGTCCATGAAGCAGGCACAGTTAAGTGTGTTAGAATATGCTGGCAATAAAACATTGGGGCAAATTTTAACTGCTATTTCTTTAGGCACAAACTAGATACAATACATAAAAAATAAATGGGCTGCTTTCTAGACTAAAGGTATCAGGAGTTTTAGAGAAGCATCACAAGATGCAGCTCAGTATCAGGTTTTTTTTATACATTTTTACATTAGTTTGTCCTCTGGCTCAGCTTCTGTAGCATCTGGCAAGCCTGCAGGATGTAAGTCACAATTTTTTACTATATTTGTTTTGTTTATCCCCTTGAAGACTTTAATTTTAAGCAAACCAGTTGTCAAGACAAAATCCCATTTTCACCAATAATTATATATTTTCCGTTTGCGTGCTAGCTAGCATGTAGCCACCAACAGGAGTGAAAATGTGTCCTGAGGTCTAAGGGGCTGAGACTCTCCTGAGCCCTGGTGTGCCTGTGTGTTAATCAGTGGCTGCCCTCACCAACTCTTTGATCTGGCTACTGTGTTTTGGAGAATAAGGTCCTATGCATGAAATAGTTCTGATAGGGGACTGCTTTGCACTTTCCAGAGGAAACTCTATGGCATGGAGAGTACCTTAACATGAGCTCCTTGGTGTGCATAGGGCAGGAGCTGTGTTCCCCTGTGGATGCCAGGGTACCTCCCTTCATAAGGGCCAGTCACGAGAAGAAATGTGGCCAGAAGGAACTGCATGTAGGTAGGCAGGTGAGTAGAGTGTGCCTCCTGAGAACAGGGGCTTGGCCTCAGCCCATGAGAGCCTGCCATCCACATCTCTGCTGGTCGAGGTGGGGCACCACAGCTAGTCACCATGTGAAAATAAGGCACCTCTCACTAACTTTGCAGCTCGTAAAAGGAAACCTGAATTGTTGGCCCTTGGTAGGCTAGGAAGGCACTGGTTTAAATACGTGAAACCTTCCACAGTGTGGAAAACAAACAATTTCACCTGTTGTGCTGCACTTCTGGCATGGCCAGGATGTGTTGAGCTAATGCAGGCCGCAAGTGGACTGTTGGATGCCTTGGGAGTTGCCCACAACAAGAATGTTGTCCACATCCTGCACAACCAAAAGGTCAAAAGTGGGACTGACTGTAAGAAGAGGAATGGCACGCCACACTGGCTTCACTGGACATCTGGTGAACCTGCACACCCAGAGCTTTCCAAACCACTGCCACTTTGTGATCAACAGGCTGCCTGCAGCGACTCATGTTTGGGTTGAAGAGATCTGCTCTTCACAGCGTGCTCACATGCACCCTGCCAGCTTCTGGCCACTGTCCCATGGAGGTTTCAGGCAGCCACTCTACCAGGTGGCCACAGTCTGTCCTTTGGGTTTCTTTCTGATACAAAGAAATGGAAGGCAAATCCCAGATGTTATTGAGCTGTGTTAAAACAGGGGCTGAGGGAAATTATGTCTTTAAGGTCTAGTTCAAAGTTTTAATATTTCTGTTGGTTGAAGGTAATTGCAGAATTGTCAGAGACTCTAACAAGCAATAAGGATAAAAGAAAGAGAGAAAGGATGGGAGGGGGAACTTTTATACATACAGAGTTGTATATTTATAGACATTATTTATTCTCATACTTGTATTTTTTCTTACAGTACTGGAAGGCAAAAATAATTACCTTGTGTTGGAAATTATATGAATTTTGGAAGATAATTTTCTTGTTGGAACTCTTATTAAATGATTTATCTGTAATTAATGTCCACATTCTATCTGTAAAATCTCAATTATAGATTTTATTGTTAAATTAATCTTTGTTCCTTCTTGCTTTCCTGCTTACTTGATGGCTTTTGTGTTTTATCATAAAACACTTAATCAATAATACACTGTAATTGCTTTCCAGCTCACACAAAGAGAAGCAAAAGAAATGCATATTGTTCAGATAAAGGTTTTTTGTTCATTACAGCACAAAAACTAAGGCCAGAAGCAAAGTTTAACAGCAAATTTGAAACTAAATTTAAAATTAAACCAAGCATCAGCTATAAAGTATTAATTTTCTTTTTACTTACACTAGATAATATTGCAGTACTTGGATTTCCTTGGAATTTATTAGCTTGTCCTACTGAGCAGTAATAATTGATTTCTTTTATTTTTCTTCTTCCTACTGAAGGTCATCAAGAGTTTTGCATACCATGTCACATTACGGTCCACCAGCACCCTCTAGTTGTAAAATTCAGCCCGTTGACTGATTTCCAGAATAAAGTGCAAATCTAAAACTGTATAGGCTAAATAGGAGCCTAATTGCTAATTATAATATGAAAGAAAAAATATTATTAAATTAAAAATAAATGGGCACAAAATCAATGTACTGTAGCTGTAGAAATTTTCCATGCAGTTAAAATTTAAAAGTATAGAAATGAAGACATTCAAGTAGTGGCAAAGGTGAGCTTCATGAAGTGCAGCTTAGTAACTCGATTAACTAGTCATAATGTCTAAACAAACCACATGACAGCAAAATCTGGTTTTGTGGGAGAGCCCATCTGTGTTTCAGCTGACATTTACTTTGAGTTCTGCTGTTAACTGGTAGGACAGTTACAATTTTTTTATTCTACCTGAAGACAAACCTTGGTATTTTCTTGGTTCTTAAGAATCAAGGGGTAGTATTCAAGTAGCTAATTCTGTTCTTTTATAGTATCATCAGCCTTTAGATGTCTTTCTACATTTTTTTCAGGATTTTAGAGCACATTCAAAGACTGCATCAGGAATTGCTATTGAGATTATTTAATTCATTTCTTAACTGCATCTACAAATTTAAGGTAGGCAATAAGTAAGGATGTAATTTAAAGAGTGTATCAGCTGTTGTGCATTAATTCCCTGTAGTACGCAGCTCATGTTTGACACCCAGTTTTAGGAGCAGCTCTTCAGTGTGTAATGGCACCTCCTCTTTTCTTCACTTAATTCTAACTGAGATGGTTTATGTGAGCAGTTGGTCTTTTGAGGAAAGGAGTTTATTTTTGTAAGTGCAGTATACAAAGGATTGACCACTTGGAAACACTGCCAAGCAGCTTTCATACTTCAAAGTCTTCAGATTAATTTGGACTTGTTAACAGGGTAAAGGAAGATGTCTTTGGTGCCCTATTACCCATTAAACAGAAAGCAGCAACACGGTCTTCTGGGTTAGTGTCAATGGGCATGACGACAGTGATTGATCTGGCTGTATAATCTTTTAAAGGAAATGCACTTACAAGTAACCTTTATTTAAAAATATTTTCCTCTGAAGAGAGGCAATACCTTACTTAAGCAGTCTGTTATAGCTGTTAAGGGAATCTCTTAAGAGACGTTAGAATACGGTTGTAATACAGACCATGGTCTCTGCTTCAATTAAAGCAACTCATCCTTATGGTTACTGGGGGTTTGCCATGGGGGTGTTTATAGAATAGGTAGCATTGAGTTATTTATTTCCAAGGGAGTGCAACCTGAATGTATGCAGTGTCAAGTGATTTTTCGGGCTATTGAGATATTGTAGTGCTGCAATGAGTACAAATGAGGTGTGCAGCAGATAAGGGAATGAGACCACACTGTTACTGGATGCTTTCATGTACTAATTCCAGGATTAGAGAAGGTAATGTGGAAAGAAATTCAGATACAGATAAACTGAATAATAGATTTGTTTGTGTCAACTGTTTAATTTGTGTCTAGAAATTTGCTTTGTATATAAATGAGTTACCTTCTTTTTTATATTACTATAAGGAATTAATAAAAAACCCAGGAAAATTAGGCTCATCTGTGGTGCCCAAAAGATAAGGAAACTAATTCTTTTCATATGAAGCTCTAGATAGAGAAATATAAAGAAAAATTTGAGGCTATAAATTCCTCATCATTCTGGTTTTGTCCGTGCCATTGTATCAAATCAGTCACAAGCAATCTGGGCTGCTTGCAGCACTCCCTTGCATTTTGCCTTACTCAAGAAAGTTGCCCACCCTTGTGCTTTCCCTGCACCAGTCTTTCTTCCTTCAGTGGGAATGGTGTCGGCAGTAATTTAAAATAAAAATTACCTGGCTATTTTGAAATCCTTCTGAAAGTTCTTCATTGATACGAGTATGTCCATGCTGCAGTCACTAAAATGTCTGCAGCTAGTGCAGGCTTATCCAAATTAGCCTGAAACTGCCTGTTTTGGGGAGGGCTGGAAACATCACCATGGTGACAGTGAGCTGTGACTGAGAAGCCTACCTGCTGGTTAGGGCAGGGAGAAATATCCTTAGAGTTCAGCCCCACCAAGCTTTGTGCTGCCTCGGCTGTTGTGCTGGAGCAGTTGGTTTAAAGTTAGCTCACGTGGGTGTTTGTCAGCCCGTGCCTGTGAACCGTAGGTGTGTGCTGGGTGACGCACTGTGTGCTAGCACAGAGAGATCCTTCCTACAGCTCATGAGAAACATGGCACCGTAAAATATTCTCTCCACAGCTCTTGATCACCTACAGGATTTCTGACATCTTTTACTTTGTGCGCTGACAGAAGCATTCAGTGGCGGTGACAAAAAGATATGCCAGTTTGCTTTTTTTCCTGAGCCAGTGCACGTGTAAGTGAATGAGTGGATTCACCCACCTGAGCATGAACGAGGTTTCCTCCTGAGTCTTGGCCGTAAGACTATCCCTCTTAGGAGCCATTCTGTCTGAAGTCCATATCTCCAACAGTGGATATTAGACCACAATCTTATGAATGAATAATGAGATGAAAAAAACTAGTGAGACTAACAAGACTGAGACTGTAAAAGTCTTTTTGGCTTCCTGCTTCTCCATGCAGGCCAACCCTATTTTGAGGCCCACTGATCGCTTTTCAGCATGGGATTTCTCAACATGTCGGTGCCTGTCAGGTTCTGGAGACCAGCATCCTCTGACTCTCTCCTAGCAGGGGAGGTATTTGAAGGGCCTTCAAGTTTGTTAATCAACTCATCTTTTGAGTATTGAGATAAATCCAAAGCTGCCTGGCACCATTAGCTATCACACAGCTGGTACATTAAACATACGTCTTTTAGTGCAAGAAAATTAATAGCCTTTCATCTTACTGCATGAAAATGTGGTTTACTGTGACAGAGACCAACCAATAAGACAACATGGAGTTACATCTTGTTACTAAGGATTTTTGTCCCCATCAGGCAGTGACTTAGGCCACATAATGTGCTTTGACAGGAAAAATATGAGGATTGTGGAGTATGAAGGATAAGGTATTGTATAACTGTTTTCTACCTGATGAGTTCTTCGGGCTGTGGCAGTGGGAAGTGTGGGGTTTTTCATATATATCTGTGTCAGTCTGTTTCTTTCTATGAATACTCACAGTGGGAGTCATTTTTTTTAGTCGAAGAAACAAACTAAAGAGGTTTTCGGGCCAAGGAACCCTCCTGAGTATAGCAGGTCAAGCTGTTGTACCGTTGCCCTCTGCAAAAACCTTTCAGCTCAGGGGAAACCTTTCCTGCAAGAAAAATCTCTGCTGAAACTGCAGCTGCTTCTGAGAGGAAAATCTGTGTGTGGTAAGCCCGTGCTTCCACCTTTGTTTTCTGTAGCATACATCATGATAATCAATACTATTGTTTAGCTTCTCTGTTCTGCAAAGCACTATTTTTTCTAGCCTATTTCCTTGGCAATACACTTTAGATATCCTACCTTTCATCTCTGTGCAGTCAGAGCAAAGATCGTGTGTGTGACTCTATCAGAGTTCATGAAGGCAAGCCAGTGCTGATGTTCAAGAACACTTGAATGGTAATATATGAGAAGACCTGGGACCTTTGTTTCTTTAATTTTAACACTATGTGTGTTATGCCATTTCAGTTATATCCCCATAACTCAAAATATTCTGATATTTGGATAAAATTTCACAACATGCATTATATTTTTGAGTTAAGTTAGCAAATTTCCTGTGAAAAGCAGAATACGAAAAAAGAAAAGTAGTCCATGTGACATTTTTTAAAATGTTGATTTCCTCTATTAACCTTAAAACTTGATTTGACCCAGGGGCTAGGGAAATAATGTTTCTTAGTATTTAATAAGCCATACATTGTCATGGCAGATTTATCAGTGTCTCAGGCAGGCTCATTCTTCCAGATAAATTTGTTTGTTTCTTTGACTCTCAAAGGCCAGCTCACTGGAAAACATTAATTTGGAGACTGGCTATTTCAAAGGCATTTTAGTGACAGGAACTGACTGTAAAGAGTAATGGTTCTGACCAGTACCACTCCAGCATCAGCTTCTGCTTTTGACAAAGCCTGTCTTGATACCTGCTCCTGCTTCTGACAAATCCTGTTTAGCCTCAGCCTACTGGAGGGTGTAAAATCTTAGTAGGATTTTTAAATATTTGTCTGATTGTGTCAGCTTCTGAGGCAGCCCTGCTTCCATTCCTCTTCTGGATGTGCTTCAGGACCAGACTGTTACAGAAGCAATCTTTTTTCAAGCAAATATGAATGATATACAGCATCCATCATGAGATATCATCAAGAGATATCATCTACTTTGTGGAATTAAACCTTAGGCTTTATTTAGTAATTCTCCATATTTTTTAGTTGTTTCTCCAAGGTGAAAGCTTCTTAAATACATAATTCTTACATGAATAAACCAAAAGTGCATGATGGCAGGAGAGGATCACAGCAGCCTCATTCATTTTCTCAGGGCCTAACAGCTCTTAACTCACTGTGGTATTTTAAGCAAGGAGATTTTGGAGGATGTGCTGCAGCTGAAGTAATTTTGGCTGCCCCACAGAAGGCTGGACAAGAACAAGACCCCTCCCTGCATAGGACCTGCTCTGTATTCAAAGCTGCGTTCAGAGCAAACCAGAGGAAAATGCAGCTGTGTTTCCCAAGCCCTGTGCCATTGCAATAACGTGTTCATCCCATTCAACACTTGATGACTTTTCTTGCAACAGAGAAGCACTTTCTTGAGAAAAATAACAACGCTGGTGCCATAATAATATTCCCAGGCACTGCAAATTCATGGGATTATTTTACACCACTGCCATGGAATACTGAATGTTACAAATTTTACCACGGGAGATTTTAAACAGCAACTGCATATCCAAGCTGACAGTACTTTATTATCTGTTACCCATAAGCATGGCTTTATTGCTTTATTTGTCATATGCCTCCATATTCTTCCTATTTCAGGAACAGCATTTTAAAGTGGATATTTTTCTAAGCTTACTAATTATTTAAATATACTGTGCACTATTTTTTCCCACAGGAACATAAGGAAGAGATAGTGTACTTTGCATTAGAGTGCTCCTGCGGCAAGTTTGCTAGTGTCTGTGAAGAAAGTTTTGATGAAATTAAATAGGTGGAAAAAAATTTCATGGAGTGTGCAAATGAAACAGCCAGGAATAAACCCCTTTATGCAAGACTCACACTGAGAGTCTGATGAGCTTTGACAATTGGAATAAATTATTTTGTCTGAAAGGAGATTCCAGTTTAAAAACATTTAATCTTTCAACAGTTTTCATTTCTCAGATGAAAATAAAAACCAAACCTTTATGAAATAGACTAGGTAGTCTTGTCTATATTGACCTCATATCTGCACACAGCCATCATGCTCTCCTTTAATATGGTCTTACTGCCAGTTCCTGCTGCAAGGATTCAATCCATGGAATTATTTCTTCTCTGACCAAGCAGTAGGAGGACTGCTATTGGCTGAGTGCACACGGGCCCTGGCTGGGGGCACAGCTCTGTGCACAGCCCAGGTCTGAGCATCGCACGTCAGTGACGCTCTGTAGCTAAACACGACACCCAAAAAGCAGAGACTAGCGTCCCTTCCCCAGGTCTCTGCTGCAAATTTGCCTGATTATTTCCTCTATTTTCCTACATTCCTCTGCACCAAGTGACAGAGGACAATAAGGTGGCTTTCTGTTGTGCCAAGGGCCTTTTGTTTAGATAGGATGTGGCTGGGGCAAAAAAATATTATCTTGCCATATATTGTACAGTGCCTTAAGGCACTACTGTAATGCACACATTATATAGTAATAAAAAATATTTCAGTCACTATTAATCATAGATTCTGTGGCATAAAATAGTGATATGTCTATTTGTCTTCTCCCAGTCTTAACATTTCTGGAAGTCACCTGACTGATTTCAAGTGCCTGATCTTCCCCCTTATCTGCATTGGCTTTCCACTGTATTTCTTTCAGATTTATTGTCTGAAAAGGGAGAATCCATTGCATGCATATATGCATCTTTTCCTTTAATATTACTTCTTTCTGATATCTAAAAGAGATTCTTAAAATAACCTCATAGTTCCTTATGTGGATCCAAATTCCCCAGAAGACTTTGCAGAGAAACAAAGTTTTAGCTTTAATAATGGATTTATCCATTTATAATTTAATATGCATAAGCATCAATATCTATATTTAATATAATGGCATTCCTAGGACTAAGCCTTCTTGAAAATAGTGTGTCAGGATTTAATAAATTACCAGTATTTTCCCCTTCCATTATTAATATTATTTTTTTTGGCAAGTATTTGCAAAGTGCATCCATATCAAACCATGTATTTTTCCAGTTCCTTGTATAATAAATCATGCCTTGCCATGGCACAGAGTGAGCTATGTGGGCCATGGGATATTAAATCATGACAGAATCGTAGAATATTCTGCGTTGGAAGGGACCCACAAATATCATTGAGTCCAACTCTGGGCCCTACACAGGATACCCCAAGAGTCACACCATATGCCTGAGAGCATTGTTCAAACTCTTCTTGAACTCTGCCAGGCTGATGCTGTGACCTCTTCCCTGGGGAGCCTGTTCCAGTGCCCAGGCACCCTCTGGGTGAAGAACCTTTTCTTGGTATCCAACCTTAACCTCCCCCGACTCAGCTTCAGGCCATTCCCTTGGGTGCTTTCACTGGTCACCAGAAAGAGGAGCTCAGTGCCTCCCCTCTTCTTCCCCTCACAAGAAAGTTGTAGATTGCATTGAGATCTGCCCTCAGTCTCCTCTTTCCAGGCTGAACAGACCAAGTTGCTTCACTCACTCCTCATATGGCCTCCCCCTTATGGCCCTTCACCATCCTCTTGGCCGTCCTTTGAACACTCTCTAATAATGTTTTTTTTTTCTATTGGGGCACCCAGAACTGCACCCAGCACTGGAGGTGAGGCTGTCACAGAGCAGAGCAGGACAATCCCCTCCCTTCCCTGGTTGTGCCTGATGCCCCTCAGGACAGGGCTGGCCCTCCTGCCGGGGCACAATGACTCACATTCAACTTGCCATCAACCAGGATCCCCAGGTCCCTTTCTACAGCACTGCTTTCCAACATTTCATTCTATCTTTCATTATCTACACACACAACCAGGGTTGCCCCATTCCAGGTGTAGAATCAGACACTTTCCCTTTTTAAACTTCATGCAGTTAGTGATTGCCTATCTCTCTAATTTTCCAACATCCCTTTGCAGGGCCTCTCTGTCCTCAAGGGAGTTTACAGCTCCTTCCAGTTTAGTGTCCTCAACAAACTTACTTAGCATTTCTTCGAGTCCTTGTCCAAGGTGTCAATTGCCATGTTCAAGAGAACTGACTTAGGGTGAAGAACCCTGAAGAGCCCCACTAGTGACAAGTTGCCAGCCTGATGTGATCCCATTCACTGTAACGCCTTGTGCCTGACCCATGAGCCAGTTGCTTACCTGTCACAGGATGCCTTTATCCAGCTGAATGCAGGATGTTTTGTCCAGAAGGATCTTGTGAGAGATAGCATCAAAACCTTTGCTGAAGTCCAAAAGATTACATCAACAGGCTCCCTTTCATCACCTGGGTTAGTATCACCTTCATCACAAGCAAGGCTTCCCCATCACGAAGCCATTCTTGCTCTGAGCAATGACTGCCTTTTCCTACAGATGTTTTTCAATGCTTCCCAAAATAATCTTCTCCAGGATTTTACCAGACACTGAAGTCACATACTGGAGTAGCTCCTTCAATTACAAATTCGAAGCAAGTATTGTCACATATGATGTGCAATAAGTACTTTCCTTTAAAGAAAAAGTGCAATTAGTTGGTATACAGTATTTTATTAGCTCACAAGCGCTAGTAATGATCAATAGTAATTGGTAAGTATATTAAGTGAATTACTAGGAAATGAATTAACAAAAGGGACACAGTAAAATATGGATATGTTTCTGGGAGTTTGTTAGCTAAATCCTTGAGGTGGGAAGTTCCTGTCTGGCAATGCTATATGTCATTTAAGGGATGTAATCCAAAAGCAGTGTAGATAGAGTCACCTGGGGACTGGTTCATGCACAGGAAGTTAAAAGTGTGTGCCACACATCTGTCTGACCCATGGATTGCTTATTGCTGGGTTGTTTTTCATGGCTGACATTCAAAAGGAAAAGATTGCGGGAGCCCATGAAGGGTGCTCTGTTCAATCCATTTAACTTCACTGTCATTTCATGGAGTATTACTGTAATTGATTGTTCATATGTATCACACAATCATTTGTCAATAACACCAAAGTGTCTGTTCATCTAATGAGGCACTGAGTTGAGTTATGATTAATAAAATTATAAAATAATCAGAAGATGAATGGAGAAAATTCCATTCTGAAGCATAACATTTTTTTCTACAGACTTTGTGCAGTGCTGCAAGAAGCAAGCAAAGAAGCAATATTGCAATCTGCTATCTTGTTCAGCAGTAGTGCTTGGAGTGCTGGTGTGATCTGCGATTTTTCTTAACTGCCTCAAATAACTGAATGCTTCTTGCTGTGAAGAAAATCTGAACTATTGCTACCATTCTAATATGAAAACATCAGTGAGAACTGGATGATTCTGGATACACTTTTGAGGAGAGAAGTTTCTGATCTCTTTATGTTTCCCTAGCTTTTTCTAAAGGCCTTGTGTGCTTTGCGTAAGCTCATTTCATTGCCTCTGACGTTTATTTGCTACAGCTGACCAACCTCTAAAATTAAGGTCCTATTTCGTTAGTGCCACTAAAACCGTAGGGTGCCCAGCAGAATAAAGGCAAATGTTGGTGCGGATTCTCCTGCAGAAAATGCCTTTCTGTGCTCTTATTTATGTTAGATACTCTCGGCAAAGGCATTTTTATAGCTTTAGTTATAGAAAGTGAATTCAATACATCACATCAGAAGAGCTGCTTAATTTAACAGCAAGACATTAATGCTATTTTCACAGTAGCTGCAGCTGGTACCGACAGGTCAGGTACAGCCAGGATTTGGGAGAGAGGATGTAACCCTGTCATTGTCCCACATATTCCTAGATGTGGCATAAATTGTCTCTCTGCCCGTGTTTTCCTTTGTAGTTTGTTTTGACTCATGACAGTGACATTTCCACGTTCAAGGTTAGGTCCTGGTTGTTAACAACCAACCATTTTTGAACTGCCCTTGAGACCCCACCAGCTTTATTTTGGAGCCCTTCATGCATTCCTTCATTCACTGTGCTGTGTGTGTCCCTTTAGTGAAAGGAGGAGAGAAAATTAGAATTGTTCAGAACCCAGCCCCGTGTGCACACCACCTCTGTGTGTACATCTCATTAAGGGCAATGCAATTTGCAAGGACAGGTCAGTCTCAGGTTGAATGGCAGCTCCACAGACCACAATAATGCCTAGCAATTAATATGTATAAGATAACAGTGCAACACCAATGAAGTTTCAGTTAAGACAAGCAAGCATTGTTTAGGTTGTCCTTAATGCCACAAATTCTATAAGCAGAAACTTTTCTACCATAAGCTTGTCTGTTAAACTGTATATTAAAAGCAATTGTGCAGTTAGCAGAATGTTATTTTCTTCATATTTACTATCACATAGATTTATTTCTAGTCCAAAGTATGAAATTAAGTGCCTCATAAGAATTGTTTGGTCTTCTCTTCCATTTCTGGTTTGGGGCTTTTTCCCTATTGTAAAAGCTTGCCCTTAACACCACAGTATCACAACTAATCTCTGGAAAGATGTGCCAGTGCAGAGGTGAAAGTAAAAATATCTGTGCTGTGAACTAGTTCTGGGACTGAACAACTGAAGCGGTTTTTCATAACTAAAAATAAACTTCTGTTGAGCACAACTCTGTATATTTCCATGCTAACTTGAGCAAGATGTTTCTTGACACAAAAAAAAATTAAAATGAACATTATGGATGTCAAAGAGGCAAATGGTGAACCCAAAAGAATTTCTGTTGTGGAAAGATCATAATGATAAGGATAGGAGAGCTGATGTTTCAAATCACAGAAATTGTTTAAATCTTACATCCCATTTCTGATGTAGGTTTTAAAAACATGGTGTAAAATATCTGCAATGGGTAATTGGACAAAACAAATACCTTTTATCTTTTGGATATTTTCTGAAGAAAGGCATTATTATCCTATCTCATGCGGTTACATCTATTCCTCTAATTTAATTTATTTTTAGTGTTGCAAAGTGCTTGTACTCCATAGTATGAGTCCTGAAACAACTTGTCTCTTACCTATTTGTGTCATAAAATAAATTATTTTAACATTTGCTTGATGCTTTTTTTGTGATTGATTTTTTAAAGGAAAACATAATAGGGACCTTTTGACTGATAGGTGTTCAAACCCTTACTCACAATAATTTAAATTTTACTCTATTTTGCCAGTGACAGAAGCACTGACAAAATTATAAAACTATTAAATTGATCTAAATAAAATGCAGTGCAATAACATAACCATTTTTAAACTAAATCCCTGTCATGAACATCCTTCTTTTTAAAAGAAGGTTTGTGAAGCTTTTTCATTTTAAATGCAAAACTTTAAAAAAAAGAATAAAAAATGCAGCTTAGCACACTGTGTTTATAAATGAATTTTTCCCCTAATTCTCAGCTATGTATGGACACATTAAAACCTGTTGCACCTCCAGTTTGGTGTACAGCCATTGTGTCTCTGACCTGTGGCGTTGGGGTGAGTGGAACCTGATGCCTGTGTGCCTTCTGATACTTCTGTAACGCCTAAAAGGGAAACACCCCTACAGGAGAAGAAAAACAGAGCTTTCATTTACTCCCTTGGTGACTGCAGTGAATTTTGTTCCCCTTTACTGTGGAGGGAGCAGCAAAGCAGCCTACAGTTTCCATCATACATCTCCCCACGCTGACAGCTGGCCAAATTGTGTGTGCTCCACTGAGCAGCCTGGAACAGGGCTGCAGGGCTCCAAGGGGTGGAAGGAGCTGACACACTGCCCTTCCCCTCGCCCCTGCTTTGGCCCTGACTCCCTTGGGTCCCAGCCCAAAATAAGGATTAGCACGGGCGTTGTCATTGCAGCTTTCCTGCTTGTTCACAAAGCTCTTGGCCTCAAAGCCTTATGTGAAGGATGTGAACAAGATCATACAGAAACTATTCCAGACAAGAAGGAGAGATTCACTCCTGCAACGTGGAATGCTATGAGAAGCTGTCTTCACTGGATTAAGGAGTTTGGCAGTTGTGCTGTGGTAGGAACTTTGCAAAGCCTATGTGAACACTGTTCTGAATCCTGTGCAAGGTCATAAAGCAGATGATAGTGCTGATTAGCATGGAAAACCACTGTGAGAACTTCCATTCTCTATGAGAGTCCAGTGTTCATGAACTAATTTTACCTGCTGAGATACAAAAAAACAAGTCGAGTCTCTGATGCTCATCAGCTTTCCAACAGGTTCAAATTTTAAAAAAAGGTCAGCTGATTTCTCCAGGTTTCTGAGGTAAATGGAGTAAGTATATATGTTATGAAGAGTTTTTGAATGAAACATTAAGCCGAGAAGATATCTTCTCCATAGTGAGAATGATCATTACACAGTCCATTTCCTGTGGGTTGGTATCTGTCCCATGTCTTTGTTCAAAATGTTACTTGTGCATACTCACTACATGACACTGTCTCTCACTACAGTGACACAATCAACTTCCTACAATACTCATAAATCTAAGTGCAGAGCAATATGTGACCAGGCATACAGAGGTTTTACTGTCACTGGCACATATTAGCCTTTGGGTTTTGATCTGTTTGTAATTTGTAGCTCCAGAGCTGCTTCTCAGTATTATAGCTTGGGATTCTGAAGATGTGGGATTACCACATGGTTCTGTGATTGCTAGGGAAAAAAAAAAAAAAAAAAAAATCCCTAGGTTTAACAGAAAAAAAGGTACCCCATATGTGTCAGTAGGGAGCAGACTATAACATTCTTGTCAGCTCATATTTGCCTTTTAACGTTTTAGTGTGTTGTTTATGAATGCAGGTAAGTGAGATGGAGAGGTGATTTGACAAGTACTGGGCATTGACAAGTACCATACCTCAGCAGGGAACAGTCCACTGGTGTATGAGATCTGATGTCTTCATCATCTCCAAAGGGCTTTTCACTCTGAATAAGGAGTAACACATTTCTCACAGGTGACAGAAAAGGTGCAAGGCTAAAGAGGAATTTCAGTGATTAAAAAGTGACCTGAAAAATGGATCTGGAGTTGATACTTCAAATATAGATGCTGGCACCAAAAAAAAGGAAGAAGAACATGATGAGAATAAAAAACAACACTGAAGTCAAGGCTGGCATTGCTTGTGGAACAGATGGAAGAGGTGCTAGATGAAAAGAGAGAGGATCAAGGCTGGCTGTTATAGTCTAAAGCAACGGTCCAACACATTCGAATTAGCTGTGCTCCACAGAGGAAATGGGGAGTAAAATATGAGGGTGAAAATCAAAATAACTGTAGAGAAAAGGAGATTCTGATGGCAATGCATTGGAAAACCAGGTGGAAATCAGCCAGGAAAGGAGACTGCAAAGAAGAAGAGAAGTAGCAGGTAGGAAGGGGAAAAAATAGGACAGGAATAAGAAATATATCCCTTGGGTCTGAGACAAAGCCATGGAAATTTTTTATACCACTGGAAGAAAAAGTAAGATACTGTCAGACAAGAATCAGGGATTTAGCATGCATAGCCTAATCTGAAAGTGTTCCTTTTATGTTTTTCCAGAGGCTTAATAATGTTATTTGCTATAATCTCAGTAGAAAAAATTGAAGTAATCTATAGCAGATTTTCCACACACATGGTTTATTTAGCATATACTTAAGTGATTTTATTGGCAAAATAAATATAAAATTTCCTGCAAATAGAAAGAGCACAAGTAGCTCGAATAAAAAAGTAAATCCTAAATTGCTATAAATTTCTCATAACAGTTAGCTAACACGGTAACAAACTGCACTGTCACAGCTAGCGCACAGCAAAGGGAAGTGAAAGCTGTATGATTAGTGTCAATTATTTTACATCAGTTATGCCATAAGGGTCATGATGCTGCTTTTTCCATCACCAAAATCATGTAATAGAAGGTAGCCTAAGCTACTCTTTAGGATGTGTCCTCCCCGGGTATGTGCTGTTAATGGGAACAGAATGTGTTTGCTAATCAGAACAGGAAGCACAATGAGCGTGGAAGATCAGGACATACTTTTCATTTTTAAAAAGACTCTTGAGATCCAGAGTGAACATATGGGACTATACACTTCAAAATAGATTTGGAACCTTAATTTGTATTTCCTCTTTATTTACACTGACTGGTATTTGAAAAAGTTCCACAGATTGCAAAAAATCCAAAGACAATAATCTTTATTGAAGGGAAGTATGTATTGATCAGCCATGGGATCAAAGGATTCATATGTTAGCACAGCATTTTTGCATCCTAATAAACCGGCACATTGTAAGATTGTTTTATAATGAAGAATATAAAGAAAATGATTGTGAATATAAACCCCAAAGACTGATGGGATGAAAGTCCAGAAGGCCTACTATAACCATTTAATCTGTGCTCTTGCCAAGGGCTTTCTCAAAATTTAACTTTTTCCAACCAGGATTTTTGAAAAGAGATTGGTTTCAACTGTGCATTTTGCAGGGCTAAGGAATTCATTACACTGCTCAGCATATGACTCCATGGTCAATGACACGTTATTAAAACAGCAAAACAAAAGAAAAACTTTGTTTCTCATCTGAATGTGATGAATATAAGAATTGAACAACTGAGTTTTTTACTCCATCCATCTCCTCAAGAAGTTTATATTGTCTAAGTTACTTTCCTGAAGCATGTACTCCATGTCATCAAGCCATTCCTGAACTATTTTTTTGGTAAGTATATGAAGTGATTGCTAAATGTTTCTGGGCACAAGGCAAAAATTTTAAGTTCTTCAGTCTTTTCCAAGCTTCTTTCTGCATCTCGTATTCAACCGATGAAACATACGAACATTTAGTTGAACTGCAGCCACTGTCTCAACCAGAATTGTGCCAGGATGAATTGCAGAGGAAATGTACTCCTGATAAATTTTACTTCTCAATAGCACATATATCAGCTCTTTTTAGCTTCCTCCCCAACTTCTACCTTACATTCAGAATATCCATTAGGCAACATTAAATTGTTAAATCAAGTATAGCCACGATTCTTTGCAGTGAGTAGCAAACCTCTCTTGGAGTTCTGTGGAATCAAGATTAAGCACTTTGGCTTTTCAGGGGTCTGACATCTTATTATTTGATATCTGGACTTCTGTCATCTGCTATTGTTTTCATTATTATGGCACTGCTATGTTCCTTTCAACAAGTGATGGATACTTATTATTAACAGTCTCTCCCATTGAAGCTTTGTTCACATTCTGAACTAATGCATTTTTATATGAGCTCCTTTTATGGATTCAGAAGAATGCACATAATATAATCTTCTGTTTTAGAGAATACAATCCTTGCTTATCTCTTGCAAGATTCTTTTCCCTTGAGAAAAAAGTATTGAATGTGATTCCCAGTAATGTAGTCTGATTTTCTCATGCAGTGTTAATGAAAATGTCTATTCTTAGTACATGGTCATAAATTACTATCACCTATAAATTTCTTTTTTTACCTTTGCCCACTTGTATCTTTTCGATTAGCATAGGATTGTTATAAAATATAGAGTTGAAGACTTTTTTTTAATTATTGACCTTTTTCACTATTACTAAATTTTAATTGAACTGTTTCCTTGCTGATTTACTCACCCATGCTATCCTTTTGTACTTACTTATATCTGTTGAAATATTTTATTTTTCCCTGGCACAACAACAGTAGAATATGGCCACATAGTCTGACTTCTTTTTTCTACATGCTTTGATGTGATTATACAAAATTCGGAGTCGTGCATGCACATACATACATGTGCACATATTGTACATGATGTATACCTATACCTGCTCCGATTCTGAAAAGGAAAAATATGCATCAGAAAATCAACAACCATTATTTCATTTTTATGCTTTACATCACCCAAATCCTTTATATATTTTAGTTTGTTATGCAGCTATAATGTATATTGGCAAGTATAATTTTTTGGTTTATTATAACATTTTAAAATATAATCCTAATACTGAGATCTTTGCTTCATTTTAGCCTCATTTGTTGCACATAAGAGGATGCTTTAGATCTTAGTGAAAAAAACCATAAAATTTATCTATGCTACTGTAAGAGAATGGCAGTTTTACACTGAAATATTTATTAAAATAAATGTCTGTACATCTGATTGTCTGGGATGTAGTGGGGGCTTCCTGGATGCAAGCTTTCCCCTGACAGCTTAATCTGTTGATTCTTGCAGTGACGCCGCCTGCCCCTATCACAGAATTCAGTGGTAGGTTTTACCGTGCAGTGCAAAACGGGGCTTCTGGGAGAGACCAGGCTGGGGGGAGAGAGCGAGGAAGGGCTGCAGCAGCTCTGCCTTTCCACCCAGATAAGCCCATAGGGGCTTTGTGCTCAGCTTGTTAAAGCTTGTTCTCTTTTTCAGGCTCTTCTCATTTTTTTTGGGTGAGAGAGAGAAGATGAGACAAGTACAGAAAAAAGCTTGTACAGGATTTCCTGGTGAAATGACTCAAATGAAACAAAATTCATCATGAATTAGTGATGAGTAAAGGGCCTCAAATTACCAACTTCCTATGTGTTCAGGATATGTACTCGTATTGATATCTGAATACCTGAAACTTTGACACCCTCCTCCTGGAAAGGAGAATTAAAACAATTTAATAAGAATAATAAAAAATTAAAATAAAAAATGAAGAAAAAATGGTAAAGGTAATTCATTGCAAGATGACTATCCTTTCCTATGTGGATATTTCCCATCATTTTAAACCAAATAGAAAATAATTAAAAATATGCCAGAAAATGATTACTTAATAGCAAATTCATTGTCATGGTCACAGGAATGGCTACAGTGCCTTGTCTTCTATAAAATATGTGTGTGTGTGTGTGTGTGTGTGTGTGTGTGGTGCACTCACAGCCTGCAGTGCCTGCCCATATTGCACTAACTCTGCTGGGTTTGGGACACTGGGGCCGAGTGGGGAGGGCTGGGATAGTCTGAACATCTGGCATTGGTGGTTCAGTGGTAGAATTCTCGCCTGCCACGCGGGAGGCCCGGGTTCGATTCCCGGCCAATGCATCAGCTGCATCCTTTTGCACCCTGCGGTCCCGTGGGGAACCTTGGTGACATCCTGGTGAACTGTCCCTGCAGACAGATGTGGAGACAGTGGTGGCCGACCTGGTGAAGCTGATCCACAGCGCGGGCGCTGAGAGCCGGAGCAAGGCTGTACGCCCCAAGGCACTGCTGGACAACTGCCTCAAGGTCATGCGGATGCTCTACGGGGTGCCCTGTGAGTTGGGGATCAGGGTGGGGGGCCTGACCTCGGGGAACNTGTGTGTGTGTGTGTGGTGCACAGCAACAGACTTCGTGCCAAACTGAGAAACGTTAAATTTAGCTTGCAGTAAATAGCATGTCTAGCTAATACAGCTGGAACCCATCTTGGAAAGGAAGGAAAAAAAACCCCAACAACAACAAAAAACCCCCCTCCCCATTATGCATGAAAATGAAATATC
>VXBU01007097.1:184082-238731 GCA_013400315.1 Bombycilla garrulus
GAGTAGAAGAGTAGTTTGCCATTTGTGTTTTTAAATGTGCGTATTTTTCCCCAAGGATTCTTCCAGTGAACAAGAGTAGGGCAAAATTCTGTAAAATGTTCAAATGCCCTGACTCATAAATGTGTAGTCATACAACTGTTAAAAGAGTTTCAAAGATCAATAAGAAACAGAGGCTAATTTTATAAAGTGTTCAAAACAGATATATGAACATGAGTTTACTATGCTATATCACCTATTCAGTTTAATTGCAATTTCATGTAGTTAAAACGAAATTGATTTGATGCTGCATTTTTTCAGGCTGCTGTGGTTAAGGCTCCATACCACTGTAATTTCTTCTCAGTATAAGTGAGTTTAGAAGTTTGCAAACATGGCTTTGGGCTGGAAAAGATGCCACTATTGCAAATGGTGTGAACTGATTTTCTTTCAACACTTTGAAGATTACAAACAACAGATGGTTTCTAAGCACATGGTATGATAGAAAATTTAAATAGCAATCTGATAGGTAATGCAGAGATTTTTCTCATCAGCATGGGGAAGACTGCTTTCAGGGCTCATGTCAGCAAACAGGGTGCAAGAGCTCAGCAGAACAGCTTTGCAACTGCTTTGCAGCATGGAGAAGGGATTTGTTTTCTTTGGTTTTCTGCCTTTTATGAATGTATTTGGAAGCTGTAGGACTTTGGTTTAGATCCATAAAGTTAAAATGTAAATATGCTTTACCATTCCATGTAATGTAGATCTAAATTATTTGAACATGTTGTATTTCCTTGTGTGTGTGTAAACTATCTCAATGTCTGCAGATGCATGGTGATGAAATAGACTGTACAGCTCTGAACAAGTCAGATTCATTTGTTCAATAATCTCATAAATCTTAGAAATTGAGGTTGTTGAGGGTTAGCTTGCTCAAAATGTTTCTTCCTGATACTAGTTATGAGTTGTTTTTGACAAAATGTCTTCCAAGCCAAAACGCTGATTTATATTTTTTCCCCCTGTGAAAGTGCGAATTCCATTACACTGTGCTATTACAGTCTCAGAGGGGGTTCTTTGTACAAATGTGAGTTCTGGCAAGCAGCAAAATGTTCCTGCGTGACTGTACCTTGGGCAGAGACCTACTGATATTTGAGAGTTTATTCCAGGTGTAATATTTGTAAAGCAGGGTGAGTAATTTGCGCAGTTAGTGCATACCAGGCACATGCTTAAATAAGCTACACCAATCCTACCTAATTCAAAAGCAGAATTGATCCACATTGGAATTACAGGGAGTGGTTAGGAGAATCATACAGGGTGTAACTTAGTTTTTTAATATTTCTTGTCCATGTCAGGCTGAAGATCTGAATTTTAACCCTTTGTCTTTCATTTTCAAGTTGAATGCCCTTAGCACTTGTTTTAATGTCAGAATTCCTCACTGTCTCTTACTCCTCTTCATTTTTCCTGCCTCGATTAATTTTGGTCAAAAAAACTTTAGTAATCCTACATTTTGCCTGATGCAGGGAGGGAAAAGTAACTTTGAGATTTTGGAAGCAGGAAGACAATTTCTTGCCCTTTGTTGTTATGATAAAGCATAGAGGAAAAGAACTTGTTAGGAAAATTCAGTTATATTAATTTAAATAATTACTCTACCAGCAAATATTAATGGGTCAGACTTAGACACAGCTTTAAACTTTTGAAGTCATTTTAACTGAACTGTTGGAAAGTTAATCATATAATTTTATTATATTGAAAGACTAGATGTATTTGAGGGATCAGGAAGATGAGAATGTGAGTCACTATATATTATATATTGCAGTATAAGTGGGGTTTTAATTTCACTCACAGCCTTACATCTGCTCCATCTGAAGGTGCTTTCATTTGGTGAGAGTGGAACATGCTGAAATTCTGCAGAGTCGTGACTGAAAAGTCATTCAGTGCTTTTACCCACTAATCGGATTTGTTGATGTATTCAGCAGCCCAATCCAGTGATCTGGAGTCCAGACCAATAAAACCAGGCTATTCTCACCCAACCACGTAAATGCTCAAGCTTCTGCTAATGGTACTAGGAACACAACCAGATCCAAAAAATTATATTACTTATTTTTTCCTGTATAAATTCAGAATATGGATTTAGTTCTTTGGTATATGGAAAGAGGCAGAGATTAAACAGTTCCTAAAAATGGCAGTAATGTTTTGAGAACCTATCTGACCTACACAATATTTTTTGCAAACTTTCTGGCCCATGTTCATATATGACCCCATGTTTGTTTGGTTGTTTGATTGTGTATTCTTATTTATTTTACACTTTCCTTAAATTCTTTCAAGTTTCAATATGGAAATCTTAAAAAAAAGTATTTGACCATTTCAATTCAGTTTAAGTATGTAAATAGAACTGCTATCAAAAATGGAAGATTTTGGCCTATGCTTGTGTAGGTGAAGGAAAAAAACCCCATAATCTACTTACTCCTCTCCTTTTTTTTTGCATTTGATCTTGGATGCTATTATTTAATGAAATCTTTGCATAAAATTAAAATTTCAATTCTCTCTTAATTCCTTTTTTTTACTTGTAGTAAAATGTGTTTTACTTTGACTGTGTAAAACCAAGTAGCATACTTCTGCTCTAGAAGTAAGCAAGTATCTGTGGGCTGCAAATACTGATTTTGTTAGCAAATGGAGCACTTAATGTTTCTTTGAACTTATCTCCTTACTTCTATATCAATATGAATATGTTCTTCAAGGCCTCCATTTGTGGAGTCACTTCTAATTCACCTGCAGTTAAAATTCCTGAAGACCCAGTTTGTGATATTCATGCTGTCTTGTGTGACCTGAAGAGGCAGCTCCAGAAAATGGGAGTGTCAGAAGTTCTGCAGCGTATTTGGCAGCCTATGAAGGCCCTTCAGGTACTCCAGTGTTTGAAATGGTGCTTGGAACGTGTACTTTGTAGCATCACTAATTCCCTCAGTGTCATGAGAAAAGAAAAAATCTGTAAATACCCAAACGACTTCTAAGAAGTCTGACATTTTTGTAAGTACTGTTGCAATTAGTTGGTTTTTGTAGAGGAAAGCACAGATCATATTAAGTCATGACTTAGACATTCTAAATAAATGCAGGTTCAAGAATAATGTGTGCCCGTTCCAACACAGTGAAGCACCTCCATTATTACATCTAGTTTTGTCCTTCTGGGGATGCAAAAAAGATCGCTTGAAGATTTTTGTTTGCCTTTCTGTATGATTTCCTGTGCCAGTGTTTCTGGCTTTATCTTGTATTCCAGGAATTTGCAGTGTTCATTTTATGCAGGATTTCATTGTTACAAGACATCTTAAGATGTGTGTATTGCAATACATCAGAGCCATTTTAAAAACTAAGTATCAACTGCCTTAAAAAAAAAAAAAACATGTTAGGAAAATGTTCGCTTGGCTTGGTCCTCCCTTCATATTGGTGATAAATTTAATGTAGATTTATTTAATTCTGAAGTTCCTTTATTTCTTCTGTTGTTTGGTGGGGTTTTTCCTTTTTAGGAAGGTCCTCATAGTGCTTAAAAAATTCTCCAAAACTAGTGTTGATACTACTACTTTATTAAAAAGACTGTGCTAATTATTTAACTGTGACACATTGGTGGTTTCATAGAAAGATTTTTGTGCCTTTGAATCTGTCTTATTTAGTAAATGTCCTTTGAAACTTCCTGAAGAAGCTAGCAATGTTCACATGGTTAACTTAGTCATATCTCTGCAGATTGCTTAGCAGCTTCTCTTTTGTGCACTGCAATTGAACTGTATTTGCTTTTGATCTATTTTTTTTTCCCTTCAAGAAAAGTTCTGCCTTATTTTCTGCAGGGTTCTTTTTTCCTTCTTTCATATTTTCCAATTAGCTAAATGTACCAAAAGGAACTTTTTCAGGAACCCTACTCCATCTCATTAGGTTTGTCTTCTGATTTTGAGGTTTGATTTTAAGAACTCCTTGCTAAGTGACTGATTCTGCTCAGGATATAGATCCATTGAGTGATAGATATAAAGTGGATTTTTTGGTGTGGGTTTTTTTTTGTTTGTTTGTTTTTTTTTTTTCTGAGTGCTTGGAGTTCTAGAACTCAAGACATCTCAACTTGTTACAAAGCAGTTTTTAACTGTGTGTGACTGACCAAAGGATAGACTGTAATTAGACAGGCCGGGAAGAGGTGTGCCTCACTAGTTGATATGGTGGAGGAGAGTTTTGACAAAAAAATTCTCATACTGTTCAGGTTTGTCCTATAATTCTTCCAGACTTTTCAGATGGAGCAGATGTGTGCATATCAGTTTCTGTTGCTTCTGGGGTTTCTGTTGATTTCTCATTCTGTAATCCTTGGTGGTTTTGTATACTTTTGATGCGTCCTTACTAGCTGTGGTGAATCTCCAGTTCTCTTCCATGCAGTAGGCCAGGACTGACCAGTTCCCCAAGTTCTTTGGAAACTGTGATGTGTAACACTGTTATGTCAAACTGGGAGCTTTCAGGAGTCCATGTGTCGGTCACAGGTGGAAGCATCTGTATTACCCAGTTTCAAGTGTGGGAATCAGTTGCCTCTCAGTGGAGCTGGCAACAGCACCTAATGGAACAGACACCTGTCTTATCTTTGTGACAGAAAGTTCCTATTTAGAGGCTTCCAATTGAAAGGGTCAAAGTTAAATCTGCTCCTCTCTCTTCTTGGGTGACCAGCTGCAGCTCTGAGGCCAAGGATGTGGGATTACTGGCCAGAAGCAGCTTTCTGAGCTGTAATGGGTTGAAGCATTCTGGCTGTAATGGTGCTTTGGGTGCTGTGCTGATCTGCCACCTTTAAATTGGAGCAGTCCAATGGTGTAGAAATAAGTGAGGTAGTCTGGGAGCTCAGAGTCTGGTAGAGAGGAGGAGCTGATTTTTTTGTCTTATCTTTGGAACAAGTTTAGGCCAGAGTTAGAAGGGTATTTTTAAAAACATGGAAAGACAAGCAGTTATACAGTCAGGTCTCCTTTTCTCTGGGATGTACTAACCTTGGGGTTTCTCATTAGATTGAAGTGCTTCATCTTAATTTGTACTAGTAGACCTGTAGTTTTGAACCTAATACTGTAGCAGAGAATAAGGGTTGTTGCCTCCCTTAGGAGGAATTGTAATGCAGGGGGTTTTTCTTAATTAGTTCAGTATTATGCTGGAAGTACAGTTGGTAAGATCTGCTCGATATTTTGGGTGGCTGTTAAGGTTGTTTATTTTTTAAGTTGCACTGGCTATGTTCAACATGGTACTTGCTATTCCTGTGGCTCTAGTCACTTGTTTCTAGATTACATTCAAGGTAGGGAGTTTAATCTCTAGAGGTCTGCATAGTTCTGGCTATGTGGGTAAAGATTTCTTCTTGTTTAGCTGTCAGGACAGCTACATTTATGGACACTTAAGATAACAGGCACTAGATTTAAAGATTAGAAACCTGTTGACAGGATGTTTTCTATGATGGATGCTGAACCTTCAATATGCTTTTTATGATGTGTCAGACAGTCTATTTTATCCAAAGTATTTGCTGAAGGAGCTTGTGGGAAAATGAGGAAATGAATTATTTTTTTTTTAATTCTATTTTCCTTTTGTATATCAGGTAAAATAAGATTACCTTGCTTTTTCTTGTATAATCTTCATGCAGAGAATGATTAATTCATATAATGGTCGATTTCTCTGAAAGAGAAAGTAGGAAATAGCAGTAAAATACTCAGATTTTTTTCCTCCCCTTTTCTGGATTACTGAGCACAAAGAATGGAAGCTCAATTTAGAGTAAAGTTTATAAGAAAAATACGTTCCTATCACCCTTTAGGCACACATATATGTTCTATACTATGCTGATTTTTCATTTCCTGTAAGAAAAAGAAGGAACATTTCAAGGAAAAATGTGCTTACAAACAAATAAAACAGTCTTGTCAATGTCTGAATTATTCATACATAGGATGAAAAGTGAGTGATTTAAACCTGCCAGTCTGAGTAAGAGCATGAATAATTGTGGTGCTATGCTGCTAGATAGCAAACGAGGGCATCAAAAGATAAATGAGCAGAGCAGTCTCGTTCTGGTGTGCCTATACTTTTTTACAGGCAATGAAATAACAAGGATCACAAAATATTATTCGGCCCTCAGGAACAGATTTACTAGACTTTTCTTCAAAATCTCTATTCAACTGATGTAGCTTGCTCTGACAGCTACTATAGGGCTGAATCTGAAAGGTCCAGTGTACCTGAGCATGCCAGCAGTAGTTATCTAGAACTGCAGAAGCTCAGCAGCTCTGCAATTCACAGGACTTGTGCAAGTCTTCCCCCTCCATCTGTCTGTAGTTCATCCCATTTGTTGCTCACCCAGGTAAGTATGAAAAACCAAATACATGGAAAATATTTGGTATTTTAAATTAAGAATAAACGTTTTACAGAGTTCACACACAACTGAATTAAACAGAGCTTTCTATTACTAAATGACTACAGGTGATGTCAGGGAGAGGCTGTGGTGATCTCAACTGGGTGTCAGTGCACACAACCATTTTGTTTTCTGTGTGCCTGGACTGCCTTCCCACACAGAGTGGTGTTTTTGAAGGGACAGTCAGTGCTCTGTCACCCTCCCAAATGCCAACAAGAACTCTTGTCCAGACCAGGGTGCTCTCCAGGGTTTCTGGGTTTGTTGAACACAGGCGCTGACAATGGAGTGGAATGCACAGTTCTTATTAAAAGCATACCATTTGCTTAGGTAGCAGTACTAGCAGCTCTGATTTGGAATACATCGACTGCTTGGCCTCAAGAAACTGTACATAGTAAAAAAAAAAAAAGAATTCTCACAATTTTCCAGATGGAAATTCTGTTGAACCATTGCTTGTTCTTCAAGGCAAATGTTCTTCTGCAGATTACTTGAAAACATGATGTTAAGAGAAATGTTGAACAGAATAGTCTAGAGTGAAGGTCTGCATTTGCACCCCTCCATGTCCCTAAAATTATTCCTCCTGAGATTCATTATCTTTGTATCTTTAGCCATATATCTTCCCTCATAGTGAGTGTAATGGAGTTTTTCTGGTTTTGAGAAGTGGTTAATTTTAATCACATATAGTTCTAATTCATAGCAAGCTGTAATTATAATGTAGTACTTTCGATTAAATCAGCTATATGATTTAGTTTTCTGATAAAATGGCAGGTAGCAGGTAGTGATTCCTCTAAAATATCACCTTGACAGTATTTCTTTTAAGCTTTTAAATTATTTTCACAAACTTTTTAACAGCAAGTGAAACAAACCAAACCAAAATGTCTCTCTCCAGAAAATATGTAGGTGTATACCATCTTGGGGCGATGATAATCTACTACATTTGAAGATTCAAGCAACACACAGAGCAGCTTTTTTGTTCATCTTTTGTGCATGGTCGAGGAAATGTACACAAGAAGGATTCTTTTTTCAATGACAATTGAAACTCTTAATGTAGTGGTTTGTTTTTTCTTTGTTTTGAAACTTGGGAAGGTAGCAATTTGGCAGGAGCTTAACCTATAGTAATTTTGTGACTGAAAACTAGATTGTAACAGAGAAGAGAGAGAAGATAGCTCTTTTTCTTGCTGCCATGACGTTAACTTCCTTCTTGTAGGCAGAAGTTGCAAGCAGTTGAGTTAAAAGTTTAAAAAATTAATAAATGTTAAGTATATTGTGAAGGGATTGAAGAGATTTATTGTAACTCTGGATGTGTTTTTGGAGTCCTTCAAAATAAGTTATTTTTAAAAGTGTAAGAAGAAGCAAACAAGTCAACTTGAAAATTTGTGAGGCCATTTTTCAATGGCATATAAAATAATGCTTCTTACAAAGGAATATGTCATGGTGATTATCTGCTTAGCATGAGTTATTTCAGCTTTAAATAAATTTTCTGAGTATTTATTTTGCAACTTGCAAGTAGTCTTCTCTGACTTCTGGTAATACCCTATAACTTGCTGTTTTCTGCTGGGCTTATATCTTTCTTTACTCCAGCTGTACCAGCACTCCATGATTGGATCTGTGCCAGTTAGGTAGAGACAGCAGTACAGGCCCAAGTGTGGCTCAGGGAAAGTGGAGTCCATGACCTGTTTGCAGAGGGCAATTGGGTTTGGATTTGCTTTGAAGGGAAGGGTGATTGGCTGTTTGAATGGAAGTTTCCCAGCCAGAGGCAGTGGGGATAGGCAGTGCGTAGGGGCTCATCTTGTTTGCTGTATCACTCTTGTATTCACTGTTTTGGGACATCAGGGACTTGGCTGGCGTATTTTAGGAGACCTCCAATCTCCCTTTCTGCTTTATGCCCTGCTGCTGTGATTTTGCATATCCCCCTGGTAGAAGAGCAGAGCTGAGCTGTCAGAAGTCCATCCCAGGAAGGTGTGAATGGGGGCATGTGTTTGGAGTGCATCCATTTGGAATTCTTTGCATTGGAGAACCAGAGGGGAAAGCCTTGTCAGCATGACAGAATTAAGGACAAGCTTGAGTTCACACCAGTGTTCCAGATTTCCTGCCATTCACTCCAGGAATTATGACTACAGGGAGCTGTCAGAAGTCTCTTTTTTTACCATTCTCCTTGTATGATTTAGCCTTTGATCTGGAATATTTGATAATAGGAGCCAATATGCTTCTACATGCATGTGTTTTGGTAATGCAAAAGATGACTTCTTTGTCCAAAAGAATATACAAAACACAAAGTGAATGTTACTGACTTGCTTTACAGTTAGCTAAATAGGAGGAAATCTCCAGAGAAAGCAGTAATACTGCTTTCCTAGTAATACACTAAAATCTTTCACTCTGGTTGCAATGGCCTGTGGTTTCATGTTGCATTAATTCCCAGGTTTTTTAGTTTCTAAAAAAATTAACTAAAATGAAGAAGAAAAAAAATGCAGTTGCTGGGCTATCAAGAAAACTCCATGCACTTTTCTGACAAAAGATGCTGTATGTACTGTGGTATGTCCTTCAGGGAAAGTGGATGCAGTTTCTCCTATGCTTTTCTGGAATTCTTATTAATATGAACTTCTATCAATGCATTAGAGTGGCATGACAAACCCCAGAGCCTGTTTCAGATGCTCATGCTGCCAAGTTCAATCCATGTGTAAGTTATAAACATGATAGTTTTTCTAGGAGAAAAATACATTGCTATTTTAAGAGCACTCTCATGTTGTTTGCTTTGCTGTGTTTTTCACCTCATGAAGCATTAACAGAAGTGAAATGTTTTGTATAAGAAATTTATTGTTTTACTGGGTCTAATTTAGTCCTGAATGTGAACTGTAATGTTTGCATTATTCTGGAGCTCTGTTTTAACTGTCACAGGGGTGTGTCATTCTAGTCTGGGATTTGATATTTCCCCTTAAGAAGAAACATAAATTGAACTGAGGAGTGGCTTTTTGCTACCAAGCTACATTTTGAGGGCTTTCTAGTATCAGTCCTCCATTTACAACAGCATTTGGTAGGTTTCAAAAGGTCTTGCAATGCTTTGAAGATTGACCCTTTTATCAAACTGCAGGCAAGCGTTCCACTAGGCTTTAAAAATGAAATGATTTTTGAAATTGACTTGTCTTCAAGCCTCAGTGATTCTTGAGGGATTATTTTGTGCTTTTATTTTCTGTGTGGGTTTTTTGGGATTTTTTTCATTAAACTGTGCCTTTTAAATTATTTTCTGAAATATTTAGTTCACATTATGCTCAAGTTGAACAGGATATATATGTTCTGGAATAAATGGTTTAAATATTAATCCTTAGGGAAGACAATGGAAAGGGAAATGCCTCTGCCACTCAGTTTGCAGCGTAGCATGAAACAGTCAATTACAAAGGTGAAGATCCTGACTTCAAATGCAAGCTATTATCAGTCAGATGTAAGTTGTGGATAATCATCTCCTATAAATCCCACCATCACAACTCATGCCATTGTAAGTCAGTGTACAGAAGATTTGCAATCTGATTGTGGGTCAGTGCTTTTTCTCAAGTCCTGCTATTCATTTGAGATTATTTAATTTTCCTCAAGGGTATCATTCTCTCATGCCAAAAGGAGTGTTGAAGATAGAGTAACAGATCTCATAATACTGCATTTAGCCCAATGTCTTATCTGTCAGTAGTTTTGGGGGATTTGAACTCCATAATCTTTTTATAAATTATCTTTTGCATCAGGTGCTATAATATGAGATTACTAATCTGAGATGACTTTGTGTAGGGTTCCAAAAGCCTGAGATTAGGTACTGAAAGTGATGGCTGTACATTTGGTAACTGTTGTTAGAGCCCCTCAGCAGCTAACTAAAACCTACCTTGTACTGCAGAGCGTCATCTGCATTTATTTGCATTACCTTTGTATTTGGATGTCCCCGAATGTACTGCAGGGGTGTTATATTAGTCATTGCACAGCTCTGTAGTAAGTGCCAGTTCTTTGCTCAAAAAGCCCAGAACTGAAGTATACGAGAGAGACTGAAGAACTTTCTTGCTCTTTTCACATGCAGTGTGAAAGAGGGTTGGAGGGAGATTAAATTATTTACTCAAGGTCACAGTGTTGTCTGCAGCAGAGCTGGAAATGAGTCTAGATTTCCTAAGGGCTGGTGAGACAGTAAGAATGATGTTTGACAGAAAAATTCATTGTTTTGACATTAGTTTCCTTTGTAATGAGTGAGGGGAAAACAATCGATCAGGAATTTCTTAGGGGTAAGGAAAAAAGACAAAGTTTAAGATTGGGAGAAACATAATAAGATAAAATAGGCAGGAAAAACAGAGAGAACCATGTTAGAGCATTTTTATGAAAGGGGGAAGAATCAAAGTAATTTTTTCTCTGCATGATTTAAGTCCTTGAACTGATGTATTGTTTTAAATAAGTTCCAATTAGAGAACACTTGTCTTTTCTTTATGCTTGTGATCCAGAACTCTAATTTAGACCTCAGACATTGTGACCTTTTTTTTTTTTTTTTTTTGGCAAGAGAGGGAAAGGGAAATGAGGAAAAGATAGACTTTGGCAGAAAGTTTCAGTAGACAGAAAATGGATACCTTCCCAAAATGTTCCTGACTACCTCCATTCAAGAATCTTAGGTCATCCCAGTTCTGTTCATTACTGCATTACTCTGCTTTCAGGCAAGAATCACTATATTCCAAAAGGTGCATAGGTGCAGAATGAGAACTAAACTCTTATGTGTCTTCTGTGTTGGAGAAGAGTCTCATTAAGATGCACAAAAAGTGGAAAAAAATGATTTTTTCAGGCATATATGCTTTAAAGCAGGTGCAAATTAATATACATATTCTAAGTATATTTATTATTGCCATTTAATACTAAATTTCCAGGTATTATAGTAAAAGGGCTTACATTTTAATGATAAAGTTACTGTTTATTTTATAATTAATGGGAATAGTTCTTTATAATCCTTCCCTTGCTGACATCATAACTTTCATATTTTCCTGTATTTCCACCTTGTACTGCTGGTGGAGCAGTAGTTATGAATATAAGGGAATAAGTTTTAGGGATATGTTACAAGTAACAAGATCCTGGTTCCATTTCTTATTATCTAAGAGGAACTCACGTTGTTTTTGGAATTTTTGTAGTCTTCTTCCATAGACTTCCATAGTCTTCTTCCTCTGACTAGGTTAGCATTAGTCTTGGATTGGTCCAGTAAATTTTATGCTGCTAACCTTGGCTAATGAATGTAAAGGAGAAAGTCGCAGATCTTAGCTGGTTCCTGTGTCATCAGCTTGTCAGTAGTATTTATGTTCTCAGGTTTGTTACTTCAGCTACCAGATTATGCTCACTACAAAAGAAGGTGAGAAGGGTTGTTCCCTAAATGGTGACATAATTCTTCCTGCTGTTTCTTACTATTTTGTATCACTGGTGTCTATTGCAGAAAGTTTGATTAAATTGCATGCATCTGGTCCTTGGAGAAGCAGAATAGTCTTTAGACAATAGCATGTAGGCATTCATCAAACTGAGATAGTCTTACAGGACCAGAACCTTAAAATACCGTAATTCCTGCTAGTTCAAGTTGCATTTTGGGACTCAACAAAACAAATGTTAAACTTCCACCAATAATAATTCTGTCTTAAGGAAATTTAATTTTGCTTACTCCTTTTTAGAAAATGAAAAAGTTTCACATGGATCAGAGCAGGCTGATCTGCTATCCTCTTTGTATTACTGTTTGTAATTGGACTTGAATTAAATGTGTCAAATCTGTGCTCCTGGGTATCACATCAGTAATAAGTACTTCATCTGCTGTACTTCTCTCCTAAAATTAAAAATATAATCCAAATAATCTTGACTCAGTGGTCACAATTCACCCTGTGATGTTGACATGTGAAAAAGGAGCAGAAGGTGCACCTGTAAATCACTTTAATCATCTGTCTAAACCACTAGTCATTGATTTCCTCTAGCTCTAAATAGGTCACTTGCCCATATCCTTCAGAATATTTGGTCATGTTTTTCTTGGGATTCATTTAATCTTTCCTTATTAGTTCAGCCTCTGTTCTCAATCCTTTTCTTACATTTGAAGTACCTCAGTAGCCTGGAAATGTGTTGTTTTTATTTATCACATCATTATTCTCTTCAAAGGGTTGTTTGCCTCAAGTCTCATTTATCCTGATTTTCTGCTAGTTTATTTTCAGATGCCAGCAGGTATTTTGTAATAGCAAGTACACATCTCTATAGATGGCTTTTCTTTTTATTTGGTCTGCCTAGGAAATGGAATGACTGAACATCTCAGACAGAAATTTCTCTCCAGAATATATTTCACTTTAAGGGTGTATATTTCTATCTTTAAAATCATCTACCTAAAATCTTGGCACTGAAGAAACTAGTGGTTTGCCAAGAAGGTGATCAGTAGAAATGTTGCAGATCTGCTATGTGCATATTAATGGAATGCCAGACAGTGAAGCAGTGGACATTTCTGAGTTTTAATATAATGTTCCTGCATTGGTGTCAATTTTCTCAGTGTATCAATGGCATTTCTATCTATAAGTATGCTGCCCTAAGTCCTTCTAGCATTTGATGCTGTTTCCTTAATGTCATTTTGATAGCTTACTTTGATTTAGAGGATGATACAGTCTTTTTTTTTGAAAATCCCTGTTAGAAAAACACTATTCCAGACTAGTCATCATTCCCCCTTTCCTTTTGCTTATTTTGTAATTTTCATAGACTCATTGTTAATTTCTGCTAATGTAAATAAGAACGCTGACATTTCTTATACCACTTAAGAGGGTTGATGCTCTCAGATGCTCTCCTATTTCATACTGCTTGTATCTGACCTAATGGCCTCTTTTTGTGATCTGCATTTTGCTGTGATTTGGAAAAAAACTGCCATTCACTGCCAGCTCATAACCTGTGTGCTGGGATTTAAAGGGCTTTGATGGGTTCCTTTCTGAGACTGCCATGCACTGGACTATAATTCACAATGACTTCCTCTTCTGTAGGTCCTTTCAGTATTTAATACTCTTTCTTGGAATGTAGACAATATACCAGAAAGTACCAAATTCACTGCAAGCCCTATCTTCCCAAAGGACCATTTTAAAAGATTGCTTTTCTCCTCTGACTGATCTGCCAGTATTTGGATCGAGCATTTAGGACCTTAAGTGAACCTGTTAGAAGGGATCTCATCAAAGGCAGTATCTCAGGCTTTCCTGAAAGCCTTGCTGCTTTAGATCCTAATTCTATTCAGGTACATTTAGGTTGTTTTTTCTTTGAAGCCACTCAACAGTTCTTCCATTCTTATAAAATGAGTCTGAAATGTGCACCACGAGGATGGATCCCACTAAAGATTATGTGGTTNAAAGATTATATGGTTAATTATAATAATGGTGGCTCACTACTGCAGTTTCATTTGTAAATGAGTTGATTTTCCAAAGGTAAATATTCCAGGCCAAAAAGTCTTTGTCTTTTTCAAGAATTACCCCTAGGAGGACTTCTGTTAGTTTTAATGATTTCTGAGTTGTAAGCCCTGTTGCTGGTTTCAGTGCTGCTTAAGAATGTAAAATATCTGGTTGTACTCTCTTCTTTGTGCTCTCATTGCACCCCCTCTGGTTTGGGGGCCCTTGAGAATCTGCCAGCGGGACTCTCTTGGTATCATCTAATAGTGCACAGTTTCAGGCACTTCCAAATGCCAGCTGCCAAGGAGCATAACCATTCAAGGAGCAAAGAACTGTAGGGCTGGGCAACTTCAGGTGCTGAAACTGAGGGTGGTTGAGGTCGTGCCCTATTAAAGTGAGGCAGAAAATCAATTTATATAGGACTTTCAGCTGGGCATCTCTGAGAATAGCAGCTTGTCAGCAATGACACAGCATTCTTTCTAGCTGTAGTACAGAAAGAGAAATGGTTAAACTCTTTGGCATGAGAAAACAGCAAGGAACATACAATAAAATGCTTTAGCTGGATAAATTGCACTTTTCCAGTGATTATTTTTCAGTTGTTCTTTCTTGTCTTTGCCTTTAATTTTCACAGAAAATATTTTTTTTAATAATAATAGTAATTATTTTTTTCATCTGCCTCCCTCTTTCCATCTACAACTAACAATTTTGCCTTTCTTTTCTGGCTTCTTCTTTACTTATAGAAGTTGTATGAGGTCATTCAGTTGTGTCATAAACATTCTCATACTGTGGGGATAAGTGTAAGGTACATCTAAAGGTATAGAAAAAACCCACAAAAACAGAGGTTTCTACAGTCTGCATGAGAACATTAGGGCACAAGTTGTCTTTGATCTACGTTATGCTGTATTGATTTAAATTTTAGTCCACTAATTAATATTTTAACTGTTTGGCCTTTAGTACGTTGTCTTTGAAGTGAACTCTACTATTTCAGCTATTTTTTTTATCTATGGCAAAGGCTATGTTTTTTAAGGAGTATTCCAGAGCAAGAGCATCCACAGTAGAGCTATGCTGTCATAATCAAAAGTGTCATTAGTTCATTAATATTATCAGTTTCTGCTGGTAATATGTCTAGAAATAAAAGGTTTTAGGGGTTTTTTTTATGTTTAAATGTAAGCACTATTTGAAATATTTATGAGTTAGGCTTTTCCCCCCATAAAATATCTGTCTCTGAAATCTTCCTGAAAGTTTCAACCTAAAAGCCTACCCTGTAAAGATATGTTGCTGATACTGTGCAGTAGCTGCAGCTTAGCAACTAGTGATGACAACGTGAATTCAATGACATTTCCTTCTGCAGTGATGGAAACTCTGGGGTTGTCTACACAGACATACCCAACAAAGGTTAGGATGGCCTAGCTAAAGTCATTAACTTAATGTGCATTTTAAAACCTCCCAACAAGGCGAATTAAACCTCCTTCATTCCTGTATGCTAGAGCCCAAAGAGAATTGCAGTGCGCCTTTTGTCATTCACAGCTGTCATGGCTTAGCTCCTGAATGTGAGACTTGCTCATGACTGGTGAAAATTGTCTCGTTAGGAGTGGGTCAAGGACTGGGTCCTGCTCTAGAAAGAGAGTGACTTCGATGAGAAGATTTTTGCAGTCTTAGTCATCTCTACTGCTTGTGAGGAAGGCATGAAACTGTTGGGAAGTTTTTTGTATGTAGTTTAGAAGTTGGCAATGTGGACAGCATGCAACTCAACACTTGCTGCAGTGCTACCATAGAAAGGACTTAAAAAATTAAAAAGGGCAAACAAAAAACTGGAATGGAAAGAAAAACGTGAACCACTATGCAATTCTTCAAAAATATCATTCTTTAAATCATCATTTTAATGCAGTTTCATAGCCTGAGTTGGTATCCCTGAAAAAGAATCTGAGACAGAGGAAGCTTTTTAATGGAGGAGATGTGATACACACAGGCCAAGTTGCTTTTTTTACCTAAAATATAATTAATGCTTGAGATACCCTTTGCTTTAGGTACTTAGGTCATGCTTACTCTGAATTTTACTTTCATAATTGTCATTTGAATATTTCAAGGAAAGCTCTGGAATAGCTAGGTTTATATACAAATAGTAATTTATTTCCCAAATTTGTGTGAAGCAAGTTAAGCCTTTTGCTAACAACAGTGTTGCTTAACCTTTTGTGTGGTATCCCTGTTCCATATTGTGCTTAACTGTTGTTAATCTACTTCAGAATTGTCATGTGGAATAAAATACTTTTTCTTTTTGAAAGCTCATGTAGTTTGACCTACTTACATGAAATAATTCATTAATTTTAAGTCCCTAGCTAGCATATTTTACTCATATTCTAAACTTTTAAACTAGTAACAAGAACACTCAAAAATATTTTACATTTTTAAGCACACAAAATGCTTATGTCCCTTGCGATTGGCAACTATATATGAATGATATTTCTGCAGTATTTAAATGTATGTATTTAGCCAAGTAATTGAAAACAAATAAAAAGTAGTCCCTTCAATTTGAAAATATTTTTAAACTGTTTTTTGAATATATGCAACATACATTTCTTATGCATTGCATGCAGATTTAATAGTCATGAAATCAAACCTGGTTTTTATGGTCGGATAGCACAGTTTTCCACAATTGCTCTTGGCACAGTTTTCTACTTACAGGACTTTTAAGACACTATAAGATACTTTTAAAGTACTGTATTAAGGAGAAAAGGAAGAGAGCTTGTGCCTTACTTCTGATTTTTTGTGTTTACTATTTTTTTTTTTTGCTTTCTCTTGATCTTTTTAGTGTCACCTTTCAAGATACCGTGTGATTTATATTTGCAGTTTACTATACTAAACTGTATGTTTTGTTTACAATACTTGTAATTTTTTTAAACCATGTAAATACGCATCTTTTTATGATTTGCTAGCTAAATATAAAATTTTAATGCTGCTATAAAATGTTCTTATTTGATTTGTATTTTTATCACTGTTCAAATTAAAAGGAAACAATTCCTACGTTCACTGCTTTTGTACTGGATTCAGTTCAGCAATGTGGGCTAATGGAACAAAAAATTCTGCTGAAGGAAAGGATCTGCATATAAATGAATTAAGACACATGGTTAAAGTGTCTTGTAAAGGTTCAAAATTTCTCTGCCATTCTGGCACTCTGTCTTCACAGCAAGAGTTGATGGAGCGTTTGACTAACCTTTACTTGACAGAGGATAGCAGCAAAATGTATGTTATTCCCCTCTGTTATTGTTCATTCTCTAAACAAATTTATTCTTGCTGTTACATAAAATACCTTAGTAGAGGCAAAGACTATAAAAATGCAACTTTTTTTTGGATTCATTAAAATCCAATCTATCTGTGGACAGAATTGCCCAGGATGATTCTGTGAACCTGTGGCTGGGTAGAGTCACTGGTTTCAGTGAGTGGGATTTACCTGTGTGTCTGTAGGGTGGGGAATCATGTGGGGCCTTGAGCCCTGAGAGTAACATGGACACAGGGACCCGTCGTGTAGCTCTTTGACCAGCACTAGAGTGCTGGGGCATGATGCATTACTCCCAGAGTTTCTGTGGTAGAAAGCTTTTCTCTCCCTGTGAAGAACGAGAGCGTTCACTTTCTCCTGCACAGAGCGATTCCGTATGTTACAGTGGTCCCTTGAATTAATCAAGTGCTATTTGCACAATGGTGAGTGAGCTTGGATTATTAAGCTTCTCGTGTTTGATCTGTTTCCTTTTTCAGTAAATAGCAAAACTTCCAATGACTCCAATGAGAATAAGATTAAGCTGCTACTGTATTTCACATGTTTGCATAATAAAATGGTGGGTCTTGCAAATATTTTCAGTGGCAATTTCAGGTACTGAAACAATAGCTTTGCTCAGAGCAACTCTGAAATTGACTTTAGCTGTTTTCCATGTTTCTTAGAGGGTGAACTGAGGCACTTGTAGTTTTCAAGGCAAGACATTCCACAGTATCTCCAAAAAAAGATGCGCAATGAAAACTAAAAGAAGTGGGGTGAAAGGGGGAAAATCCCAGTACTGTTTTGTGTAATAGATTCAGCCAGGTGATCAACAATGATTTTAGTGTGACTTAATATAGAGAGTAGCAAAAAAGTCTTTATAGGTTTCAGCCTTTTCTGATTCATGTAGTATTAAAGGGTGCCAAACTGGCAGTGTTCAAATGCAGAAGCCTTCCTGTCTATTTGTGGTCCTCTAGGGGATGAAAGCCTAATAATAAGCTCAGAGGACTTCTTGAAACAGATTTCTTATAGTCAGGTGGAAAGCAAGGGAGAGAGACGCATTTATGGTGAGGATCGGAGGCAGAGCAGTTCTGAAATAAGAACCTTGGACTGGGGAGAACCAGCATGCTAAAATTTTCAGGTTTGCCTCACAAATGGTTGAGCCAGAATAAATGAGATTTTGATTCCATGCTGGTGGCTTTGTTTCAGAGGAAGTCAGGGAACCCATCTGCTGTTGGTCAGACACTAGACATTTTTCTTCTAAATGTATCCTTGTTCTGTGGTTTATCTAACTGTCAGTGAGTTTTAGATTAGGCTTTGTTCTCCAGAGGGAAATGTTTTTAAAGAGTAGTCAATGTAATTAAGTATTTTGCAGGAGTTATGCACAATTTCTGTTTGTTCAATGTAGTAAACTGTCGCTATAGGACACGAAAGAACACAGACACACACCGCAGCTCAGGTGGTCAGAAGATAGAAGAAGAGGGTTTATTTTTTCTGACTCCAGTATTTATAGTTTTCCAAAAGTGACAGTGGATTGGATGGTGGCAGTGCCACCTCTCCAAAGACACTGGACAGACAAACAGTCCATCAGTTTTTCTCCTCCTCTATGAAGGAATGCAAAAACACTGAGGTGTTTACAGAAAGTGTGTGAGAAAGTTCTTCACAAATATGTAAATATCAGAAGGCTTAGAAAGTCTTACAAAAATCAGGGCGACAGTAAACCCTATGTAAATTTGTACAAGAGACACTGAATATGGGATTAGAAGAGTTGAGTTCGGCTGTGTCACATGGGTCATGAATCCAAGTGAAAGAATACACACCTGTGTTTTAGTGGTGCCTTGCCACCTAGGAAGAGCCATATGGTTAAATAAGTGTTATGAAACAAACTAGGTGGCATGCCACAGCTGAGAGCTAGGCTTGCCCTTCACTGCTTTGTGTGCCATATGCTACAAAATGCTGTATTTTGTTGCATTATAATGCTGCTCAGGTGTATTTATAGAAGCTATTTTAAAAGCCTGAAGCATTAGAATGCTGTATGAGCAAAAACTAATTATTCTGGGCAAACAGAGTGAGGTACTAGATTACCCTGAACAAAGTTACCATAATGGAGGTTACATTTCAGTTAAATGCAGGAAGTGTGACTTAGAAAGATAAATAACGTTTTGAGTAATCATAATTTAGAGTAATCTAAATGTTGTTTCTTGGTCAAACTATGGAAAAATGCCAAACCAACCAAGCATGCAGGCCCCCCTGACCATATCAACCAAAATTTGAAACAGCTACTGACTGTCAAGTAGGGGAAAGACTAGAAAGCATATTCTTTGCTTCATTATTCAGATAGATCAAAAATATATTAGCTATTCCACTTCAGCAATTGATCAAGCTGTTGTTTCTTAGCTATGAAAATTTTGGTCTGATTTCCCAAAAGTAATGGGAAGTGTTAGGGCTGTCACAGAAATCTTTTAACTGTAGGAACTCAATTGTGTTTTATAACTCTGAAGTCTAATTGTTCAAGACTGCACTACTTTCCATACAGTGCGCTGTAATCACTCCAGCTGGCTAGTGCTAGAAATTTTAAGCAGCCACTTGTAAATATAACAAATCAGTCTATAAAATGCTACAGCATGATGGGTGTTTTGCCAATGCCTGGTGTTTACTTCATGAAATAGACACCCAAATCAGGACACTTGTTTGAAAGTAATGAGTTTTTAAAAATAGCAGAAGAGAATAGAGGTGATATTTCTTTGGGAAGTAACACATTTAGCATTTTTTCAATTAATTAGGGCATCAAACAAGCCACCAAGCCAGATGCTAATGATAGGGCTGTGCAAGATGGCAACATGGATAAAGGCTTTTTAATTTTTTATTTGTGGGAGCTGGTGAACCTGAACATATGTGACTGTGAAAAATCAAGTACCTCCTAAGAACAGGAAGTTAAAGAAGACTTGAAGCTTAATACTTCTGTTCTTGGCGTATACTCCTTTTTAGCAAGTTGTGAGTGAAAACCTGCAATACTCAAGAGACACTAAATTTATGCAGTTTACTGTAACCAGTTCTAATGCTCTCCCATCATATCAAATTTTACTTATGTTCAAATGGAAATTTTTTTTTCATACCGTAGGAATACATAGATGTCTCTACCTGAATAATTCCGTTTGGATTAAGATTAGAATATTTGGATTGGATTAGAATATTTCAAGGAAGTTTCCTAATCAGCCCTGGCTCTGCTACTTGTTTCTTATTCTGGAGTGATTTCGGAGCCCAAGAAGCACTTTTTTTTTTTTTTACTTAACTGAACTGGAGAATGTTTTTCTGGAATACCACTGGTGCATTCAAACTGCTAATGGGCATTTAGTCCACAGGGATAACCTACAGTCAGCCCAAAGTAAAACCCCTGAAACCAATATATTCAATCTTCAACAGCAACTCTCCATTCTGCACATGTGCTCCGAGGCCAGTGCACTGCTTGCTACCAAACTCAAAGGCCCAGGATGAATGAGCAGAGCGCAGTATGTGCTGTGAGTAGGTCTCCAAGTGGCTGGAGCGTTCAGACTAGATTCTTAGTCTGGCCTTTTGACGTGCAGTGCGGGTGGTAATATTTCCTTTCAAGTGTCAGTAATCTGTTTCTAGAGGGATTATCACCAGCTGCTTGAAGTTGATGTGTTTTCTTGAACTAACAATTTCTGCAAGGACTCTATATTAAATTTTTTTTCTAATATTTGACACAAAGGAGAAGTGGATTTTCATTGCTGTGATGTCAATGTGCCTGGATTTAAAATGTGCTTAGAAGCTCCTAATAAATAAGGTCAATTTGAGGTAAGTATTTACAAGGGAAGTTGGAAAGTTTATTTGCTTTACTAGAGCACACGTACTAAATAGTGTTGATAAATATTTTAATGATTATTGGTCTCAGGCAAATTGTGGTAAAGTTTTAAAGCATAAGAACATGTGGTGAAAAGCTCATTTTCCAAAAACGAGTTATTGATATTATATGCACAGCATAGAGTTCCCTGACATTTCTCAGCTAAAGGAAGAAGTATGATCTGAAACTGTAAAGCCATAAAATGTCTTTTGCTTTGTGGGGCAATTTGTTTATATGTTGTTTTTGTTATTTTTTTTTGGGGGGGGGCGGGTTGTTGTTCTGGGTTTTTTTAATTGCGATGACTTGGGCTCACCAATGAAATGGCAGTGAGGGCAGGTGAACAGGATATTTTTATGAAGCCAAATCTAGTAATCCTGTAAGCCTCTGCAAAACATATATTTAGAACATACGTAATTCATACATAATTCATAAAAATAGAACATACATAATATAGCAGGAGTTTTGCAATAGAAAACTTAAAGCCCCAGATAACGTGGCTCTCTGACACTATTTCAGTGCTGAGTGGCAATGTTTTTTCAGGCTTTTTAGATGTTGCATTAGAGGTTTTCTTTAGAAATGTTTTTGTTTTTAGTTTGACGTAGTGTATATACATGTCTATACATAGCGTGCAGTACAATGTAGGTGCTCAAATTAGCTCAGGTAATATAAGCAAAACATAGAAGCTAAACAGTGTCAAATGGCATTAAACTAATTAGCCCCACTTCTGTGAGATCTGAACACAGGAAGAAAAGATCTGGAAGTATAATCTCAGTCACAGTGAAATGTGAATCATTGCTTTGTTAAAGTAACTCGTAATGAAGTGCTGCATCACACCTTTGCAAATTTCTTTAATGAGTTAATCAGCCAACTCTAAATTAAAAAAAAAGTTCGAAACTTTTAATGCATTTTGAAGTTATTGAAGATTAAAGCAATTGAGAAAGGAGAAGCAAGGAATGTTCATACTGTGTTTGCAATGAGTGCTCATTTTACATTTATCATTCAATAATAAAACAGCTCTCCTTGCTGCTTTATTATTGAATAAGTTCTTCTCTTAATTAAATAAGTCATATAATCAGGACAAACAGCTGTTCACTAGAGTGACCTAATTAAGAGGATCTTAGTGCTTTTCTGATTTGTATTACTAATAATGTTTATTAAATGCTCTTTGAACACTTCCCAAACAAATGATGTTTCTCTTACTATGCTATCATTGAAAAACAGGGCATGCAGATAGAAAGGTGTGTGATGTGAGCACTGGACCATTTCTAAATACAAATAAAGCCTGACAAATTAGATTAACTGCTGATTATCCCAATGAGTGTCATAGATCTGCAAGATGTTGCAGGAAGTTAGACTATGGCTGGAAGTGCTGCTGAAATGTCACCAAAAGAACCACATGAAGCTGTCCTTTGCTGTAGGTCAGTGGATTAGGCTGGAGCAATGCTGGGTGGAAGTTGTTACAGGTGGCAAAGATCCATCATTATTGCTGTGAGGAGTTAGAAGCTGTTAGACCCATGACAGCATTGAGAATTGTCTTTATTACTGTTACATTTGTTGTGAGTTTGTGTGAGATACTCCTCTCAGCAGAGTTATGCCAAAATTTTTAGTTAGTTAATTTACTTGCAGATCAGGTTCAGCTGTCTGAACAGGAGGGGAGGGGAGCTTAGGCTGGGTATGACAGGCTGTAGTACAGCTGTGTGCTGCAGTACTGGAGTGACAAGGTGTAGGCTGGCCTATGCAGGGTGAAGGAAATATGCTCCCAGCTGCATCATTTCAGACAGAGATATGTAAGCAATAAACAGGACTAAATGTCTGACTTTCTCAGAATAAGGTGTATGGCAGGTCACCAGTGACCAGTTGGAAAATCACATTTATTCCTTTAAAAATATAACATGGATCCTTTTTCAGAAGTAATAGATCACTTTCATATCTTCAGCTGTACTTTCTCTGCCTCATGAAATCCTCTTTATTTCTTACAGCAGTTTCCTTAAGATTTGTTTCAGATTTAATTTTTTATCCTTATGAGGTAACCTCAGAGTCTATTCTCGTAGCTATTCCCATTCTTCTGACAGAGGAACTCTGTGCTGAAACCACATTTCCTTTTAGATGGTGTTAGACAATCTGTTCAGGAGTGATGGTTGGTCCTTCTAGCTGAATTAAAGAAAAACAAGTTGATAAATTGAATCCCAATCTGTCAACATTTTAACAAAAACAACTTTTGCCTAGCAAGTTAATTTTATCTCTTTGCAAATCCTTTTACAATTTTTCAAAGACAGTTTTACACAATGACATTTTCTTGGGAACTGGAATATGATTAGTTTAATGAAATGTAGAAATGGGATGCTTCCAGCAATGCTGATTAAGGGCAAGAGGAGATGATGAGTATTCTGTTGTATATAACATTTCTGGTTTGAAAATATGTGTGAAAATGGTTATGCTAAAAATGGAGAATTACATTTTTAGTTGCGATAAATTACATTGGCTGTGTTAAATTCAGTAGAGTTATGCTGATTGAACAAAGCAAGCCTTGCCCTGAAATAGATGACTTCTGCATGACTTGCACTGTGGCTCCAAAAAGCCAGTAGCTTTTTCTTAGGTTTGATTAACTGCTTCTACATCTAGGAGGTAATACTTTGTTGGGCACTCTAAATTTTGTGCTACTGCAAGGTTGTAATTGTTGGGAAAGGTAGAAACACAGTCAGAACGCCAGCCCAGCATATTTGCAAGGTGAGTTCTTAGATTTGAAGGAAATGGATTGACTTAAAATTTGTGTAATCAAATGGAAACAGAATGTTTTTTATTTGTGATGGCAGGGGAGAGAAGCTTCCTGAAGAATATATGGATTTTGGAGAAAAGATAAAGATATTTCTGTTATTTACTAGAGTTCCCAGGTCACTATATTTGGGGTTCAGGAAACATTACATCTCCTTCATCTGGAGAAAGTGGAGATTTGGACAAATACACTAGGATCCTAACAGTGGAGAACTGCATAATAATTTTGTGGAATATGAACTTTTTTTTTTCTTTCATGAGGAGACTTGCATTCTAATTTTATGCCAGGAATCTTATTTGATTCATAAAAACGTAATAGTTTTAATATGATTCTTTCCAACAGTGTTTGTAATGATTCCTTTTACATCATGGTAATTGTCCTAGCAATAAAAAAGATTTTCAAATGCTTTACAGCACACAGCCAAACAATATGTAATTGAATGCAACTGTCATTGAAACAGAATGTTTTTCTGACATGTTGTTTCATTGTGAACATGATGTTTATTTACCACCTTCATTATTGCAGCATTAGCATATAGAGAAGCTGTGCCTATCATCATGTACTTTCCTAACAGATGGCTACTAAGTTCTTGAAGGCTTTTTTGTGCTTGCCTAAAATATCCCATATTGGCACAAAGTTTCTTCCCTCAGTGTGAAGTATGATTGACCGGTTGAAATAGATTAATCTGCCTCTCCTCTGGCTTTTGAGCTTGTTTTTGTGCTGCAGCAAACCAGGTTTTGAATCTAATTTTACAAAATGATCAAAGCTGCTTTTGCTAATAACAAGGTGTGGAAAGTTCCGTTCAGTTGCATAATCTCTGAGCATACACAGTTCAGGTTGTAGCAATAACTGAAGATGGCATTTCTGCCAAGAAAGGTGCAAAAAAAAAAAAAAATCCTATGTATCTGCTACGCCATAATTGTCCTCTACAGACATTCCAGCCTTGGGATTTAAATTTTCCTTTTTCAGTCTCTGAGGCTGTGAGAATTTCTCTAGTCAGCTCTGTGGAAAACTGAGCCCCCCTGTTCTGAGACAGAATGATGGCTTGTGAGCTCCCTGCCTGTTGCTGTAAGTCACATTTTGTGCATTAATTCTGAGTGTACAGGTGAGTAGGATCATTACTTAGGTATTTATGAGCTCTGCATTGTTCTTGATATGTGAGATATGTGAGCTCAATATTCAAAGATCACTTTTCCCAATGAGATGTGGGTTTTTTTGGGTTTTTTTTGCCATAAAGTATGTGTATGAACAATCTGCAGAGAGGAAAATGCACTCTAGGTCAGTATTGAATGATGGTAATTTTGGGCAGATTTTCTTAAATGCTTAAAATAAGATAAAGCTGCACATTTATCAGGGCTGGTATTAAAATTTGCAGAGATAAAAGGGAAGGTCTTTTCAGTGTAATTCAGTGTTTTGTTATCCAGAAGTATAGCATATTTTTAGTTCTGATTGCCATTGATTTTTTTAATTGGCATTGATTGGCTCTCAGCTTTGGTAAAGGGTACCACGGAATTTTAAAATGCCAGCCTTTATTTGGGGTCTGTGCCCTATGTTTTATTGAATACTACCATGAAGCTTTGGTCTGTTGTCTTTCTGTTATTATGCTCTTCTTTGTACTTTGGGGAGCTTTTTTCTTCCCAATTTCAGTTAACCTACCATAGCCTTTAGAAAAAAAGTATTTCTATCTCAGATTGTTCAGCTTAAATCATACCTTTTTGTGGTTCTGAATATCCCTTTGGATGGACTTGGGTGATTCCTTATGCCTTATTCAATCATCCTGAGGGAACCTTATATCTAGGAGGTAATCATAGAATCTGAATGGGTAAAATATACCATGCAGACTAAATCTATAATATTAGCTGAAAAAAATTATTTAGTCTAGGAAAGTGTAGGCAATATGCTGTCTGCTGTGCTGCAGTTTTTGTAATGGCTTTGGAAGCAATCCATACTGGTTTTTTATTTTCACAGTGATTTTCTGGTACAGTTTCAATTGTATGTGAATTCTCTTTTCTCCGTGGTTCCTGCTTATTTTTTGTTCCATCTATTGTTCCTTTCCACTGTCTGCTTATTCATAATGTGGTCTTTCAGAAGCTGAAATGATTGTGTAAACTGGGCATTCAGTTTCTACATCTTGTTCCTGGCTACTTCTGACTCATCTATCAACTTCTCAAACCACTGAGTGTTTGTTACCTTTGTGTTTTAGTCTCTTCTGAAGAGGCAGTGTTTGACTCTTTCTTTATACTGACGCTGTAGTTTCTTTCTCACAGAAGTAAGAGAATGATTATTCCATTGTGTGTGATTAAATTATTGCACAGAATACTTATTTCCCTGTCCTAATATTAAAACAGTTTTATTAGTACTACTAATAAACCGAGGCACTACAATATTATTTAATATATAAAGCCACATTAATATTGGACAGCATTTGAAATCTAAGCACTGAATGGCAAATACTTTCTCGTTGTAATTTTCATCTTTGGACAGACCCCAGGTGTTATAATTCTCAAAAATAAAAATTCAGATGTATGTCAAGAGTCATGATACCAATGTTTGGAAATTTACCTGTAAGCAGGTACTATCAGGCATTTGTTTCAGTAAGTAATTGGCACTTTGCTAATTTTTTTTTTCCAATTTAATTGTCCCTGAATGTAAACAATTATTAGGTTCATTACTTTCCCTTTGGAGAATACTGACGGAAGAAAATCTTGGTTTAGGAGGACTTAATCAGAAAGAGTGTCTAAGCATATGTATTCAAATCCAACTGTTTCTATGTGATTTAATGATTCAGTTCTTCAGTCATGCAAACAAGCTATCATTTCTTCACTGGAGTCACTTCATTGTGTAAAGCTTAGGGTATTTGTAATATGTTTGTATTTGTAATTTGCAAGTGTATTCTTCAGTTGGCACTTCCTGAGCTTTGGGTTTAGGATGCTATGCATCACAGAAATATGCTCTAGGTGATGAGAGGCAAAGACTGTATAGTACTGTATTTCTTTGTTTCTGAAGAACCTGTTATGACCACAGTGGTAAATACCAGGTTATCCTGCTTATAGAGTTCATTGACAAAACAGAATAATGAAATGGAGAAAGTGGGAAAGAGGGAAAGCTATCAGTGCCTTGTGGCAAGAAGGAGTTCTGAGAAGCAGCAGATGTAGTTAACAGGGGAAGAGTTAATAATGGAGCAAGCAGTTTTTGCCACCCTTTGACAGGGCACCTATTTCTCATTGCAGGCTTAAGCTTAATTTGTTGTTGAACAAATTTGGCCCCTAGCTTTTGGAATAGATTGTTTCTGGCTATGTTTGTAGAACAAGAAGTCAAATATAAAATACTTAAACCTTAACTATAACAGCACCTTCTGGTGATTTTTCCTTCTCAAGAAGCTTTAGTTACACTGTTTCTTGGAATTCACAGTTGTTTGCTATTCTGGGGAATCTCCTTAGAATAGTGATCACAAAATAAGCTTACTATATTCTTCCCCTCTTGTTTCTAAGTAAGTTATAGACTGTTTCTAGAAAGGACTCCATAAACCCAAAAAACTCCATTTCATATAGGAGAGATTGAAAGAAATGAATCCTGACAGTTGGTTGTAATGTTATTAATGAAATAGATCTTCATATTTCAATGGCTTATGAGTCCTAATCATCATGACTTTTTTTTTCACTCTAATAATCATGAACAGCTTGTGATTCACCATTATAAAACTAATGTCTTCCAGCAATAGCAACATGACTGTAGCTTTAGTCTGAGGTGGGAATCCTGCCAAAAACAATTGCAGTTTCTGCATTATCCTCTGGGTCACCATCCCTTCTTTTTCCTTCTGCTCCTAAAAGACAAAGAAACCTCCATAATAATTGCAAGAATTTGTCTTTAGACAAAGTCTAAATGTTTATTTGTTACATGTTTTTATTACGTAGCATAGGTGCTTACCTTTAGTAGAATTTCACACAGAAAGGCACAAAAGTGAGGTTCTTCTGTGTGACATTGTGACACTGATCACTGCTGATGAAAATTTATTTTTACCTGGATTATAGTTTATCCTGATTTTTCTGGCTGACCCAGATGTGAGTTATGTCCATACTTGAAGATTTATGTTAGAGAGATTTTAGCTCACATTAAGGGAGCCCTGGTTGAATTAAATGAGACATCATATCTGTTTGACAGGTTTCATAATAATTTTAAAAATATAAAATGTTGTTTTGCTTTTACCTTATTATTTGTTGGGATTGTTTACCCATGTGTATGTGTGTAATTCAGCTTTCAAACCATAGCTTCTCCAGGTACTTAGAACTGCAGTGACTTGACTTTCCAAGCTGGAGGTGGTACTTTTTACTTGTCTTTCACTTCGTGCAGGAGAAGAGATCAAAATTCCAGTTTTATCAACCTTCCCCAGAAGTCACATGTATGTAAGGACTGATAATTTATCAAGTGTACAGACTATTAGATGGAGTTGTTCATTGTCTTAATCCAAGACTGCTGTATTTAAGTAAGTTGTGCTGATTGGTGGTATGAGTTTGTGCCTTGTCAGGGAGGATGTTTGGTTTGAAAGAATAGCAGCTGTCTCCTGGAGAGAGTAGAATGGGTGTGTGTTTGTGTTACTGAAGAGGTACAGTGGAGCACAGGCCAGCAGTATTTACGGGGCTGTCCTGTGGGTGGAAAGTGGAATAGCGCCTTTTACCCTGTCATGGGTTAATCCTACCAGCTGCAAAACACTCACACAGCCACTCAGTCTCCCCTCTGTGCTCAGTGTACATAGAAGATAGGAAGAGCAAAAGTGAGAAAACTGATGGGTCAGGGTGAAGGTCTCCTGCGTCAGGAAGGTGAGGAGAGGATGGGTGGTGATTCTGAAAAGGCATCAACTATGGTTTTCAAAGTTTCTGGTTGTTGGCTGCTGTAGGGAACATTATTCCATCTATGCCTAAATCGCTGACTGGAGATGGAAGAAAAGTAGTGTGACAGGTTCTGGCATCCCAGATGTTGGCAGTAGTGACATAACATTTTTATTTTTCAGTGGTCCTTTGATGAGACTGTCGTTGTCTCTATCACCTTATATGCAGTATTAAAATGGTTTAATACAGAGGGTCACAGTAGTATACAAGTAACAGTCTTTGCAAGATTCTCATCCAGGAATCCAGAAGTAAACTGATGCTCTATTTTTATGTGCATTTTTGAAGGTGAGTTATAAGGCATTTATTGTTGCAAATTCAGACAGTATTTAGCCTTCGCTGCACATGGGAGACAATTATTCATGAGTGTGTGGGGAGGTAGTGAGTTGGTTTTGCCTCAGTGAGGGCATAATGATGTGGAATGGAACAAGGAGTTCCAGTAACTTAAACAGTAAAGCTATTCAGAAAATTCCCAGCCTTATTCAGAAATCTTTGTTCAACGTGACACAGCTGCCGAGAGACAGGACTCCAATGGGAACATGCTGCCACAGGTGTCAGGCTGGAGGGTGGAGCGTGCTCCTACCAGCAGTGACCAGCATCAAGCAGAACTCCTGTGGAAGGTGTGCCCAGGTAGGGGAGCCCTCTGTGCTCCGTTCTGGGAGTTCTGGGAGGTCAGTGGGTTCAGGAGTAGCAGGGAGAGTGAGAGAGACTAAAAGCTACCTGCTTTCCCTGACACAGGCTGGACAGGCAGACTGGATGCATGACACAGAGGATTCCCTTTGCTCTCTCCACCTGGGTAAACACAGTGATATAAGGGATGGGGGCAAAGGTGACAGGTTCCTGCCTGGTGTAGCTGGTGTATCTTCTCTGTGACTGCCCCACCTACCCAGGTGCCCTCCCATAACAGGTATGAGTCTCTGCAAGTGAAACTGGGCAATAATAAGGACGGTGGTTCATCCAGCATGGAGGTGTTGCTGAGGTTGGCCTACGCTCTGCATCAAAACTGCTTCCATAAAGAAAAAAGCATTTCCACGGGCGAGTCCCCGCTGAAGGGAACAGAAGGCACCTTATGTCAGCCAGCACTGCCTCCTTGGGGCTTTGGTTTAAGACATGAAGAGAAAGCTTCCTGCCCTGAATACTGTCTTTGATTACCCTTGACTGTTTTTTTTTTCATATAGACAATAATGAAGTTACAACAAGAAGTCTGAGCAAGTCCCTGAAGACTGTCCCGAGTCTCTGAAGTCTCTCTGAGAGCAACCAAGAGACCTCAGGGACTTGGGACAACTGGTTGAGGGATCAGGAGCACAAGTGGCATTTTCCTCTATCCTTCCAGGTGCAGAGAAGGTGAGGGAAGAAACAGAAAAACCAGCAAGCCAGCAGATCAATGCCTGGCTCTAAGCCTGGTATCATCAGTAGAGTTTTGATTTTTGGAGGTTTTTTTGGTCATGGGACAGTTGACTTGACACCAAGTCTGCAAGGGCTGTGGAGGTCCCATTGTCTGGGCATTAGCAAAGGTGACACCCATCTACAAGAGCTGGAAGGATAACCTGGCCTGCCAGCCAAACTTTGGTGCTGGGGAAGGTCATCGTGAATGCTGTCACAAGGCACAAAGGTCAGACAGGTGATCAGGCCCAGCCAACACAGATTTGTGAAAGACAAGTTCTGCTCGTCCAGCCTGATCTTCTATGGCAAGACAGCCCACTTGGTGGATGAGGGAGAGGCTGTGAATCTTGTCTACCTGGCTTTAGTAAAGCCTTTTACACCGTTTTCCACAACCTTCTCCTGGAGAAACTGACTGCTTGTGGCTTGGAGGAGTAAAAAGCTGGCTGGATGGTCAGGCCCAGAGAGCAGTGATGAATGAAGTTCCATCCAGCTGGCAGCCAGTCACAAGTGGCGTCTCCCAGGACACAGTGTTGGAGCCTGTTTGATGTATTAATCCTTATCTGGACGAGAGGATCAAGTGCAGCCTCGGTCAGTTTGCAGAGGACACCAAGTTGGGTGGGAATATTGATCTGCTGGAGGGCTGGAAGGCTCCATGGAGGGATCTTGACTGGCTGGATTGATGCGCCGTGGCCAATTGTGTGAGGCTCAACAAGGCCAAATGCCAGATCCTGCACTTGGCTCACAACAGCCCCACGTAGCACTACAGGCTGGAGGAAGAGCAGCTGGAAAGCTGCCCTGTGGAAGAGGACCTGGGGGTGCTGGTCTACAGCAGCTGAACACGAGCCAGCTGCGCCCAGGTGGCCAAGAAGGCCAATGGCATCCTGGCCTGGATCAGCAATGATGTGCCCAGCTAGGCCAGTGCAGTCCCTCTGTACTCAGCACTGATGGGGCCACACCTTAAATCCTGTTTCCAATTTTTGGCCTCTCAAAACAGGAGGGACATTGAGGTGCTGGAGCATGTCCAGAGAAGGAAAGCAGAGCTGGGGAAGGGTCTGGAGCCAAAGTCTTGTGAGAACCAACTGGGGGAGCTGGGGATATTTAGCATGGAGCAAAGGAGGCTCAGGGAACACCTTATCACTCTCTACAACTGCCTGGAAGAAGGGTGTAGCTATGTGGAAGTCAGTTTCCTTTCAGATAACAAGCAATAGAAGGAGAAATGACCTCAAGTTAGGATAGGGGATGTTTAGACTGGATATTAGGAAAAATTTATTCATGGGAGGAGTTGGGAGGCGTTGGAACGATTGTCCCAGGTAAGCTGTTGAGTAACTGTTGTGGTTGTCTTTAAATGATGTTGAGATGTGGCACCTGAGGACATGGTTTGGTGATGGATTCTCCACTCAAAACAGTTCTGTGATTCTGTAATGTTGTGTAGTTAGAATGGCAAAGGTTTGACCATCTTGTACTCTAGCCCTGTAAAACCTGCAGCATCCTTTTTATGAAGAGGTGCTACTCATCAAGTTTTTTAATCACTTGTATTTTCTCACCTGAGGCGAAATTCTGACCTAATTAAAGTTAATAGGTAAAAACTTAAAACCGGCAGACTCAGAATTTCACTCATCCTGTTTAGGTGCTTTTGATTGGAGTATAGGAATAATTAGGGCCTGAGAGATGAGTGGTAGTATAGATACATAGGCAAAGTCGTGAAAAGAAGATAGCAATGAAAAAAAAGAAAACCATAGTTTTAAAAATAAAGATACAATTACTTTGAAAGATAAAAATATATTATTTGTTCAAATCTAGGAAATTCTAAAAATAAACCAACTGATTTTTGCCCTTATATGAATTGTATTCAAGGATTAGTGCACTAAATGGCTGGGCAAAATTAGCATCAATTACACTGTGATTTCTATCTATAAGCAGGTCAGGTGTCTCTAGAAGGATGTGTCTTGTTCAAGGTGACTCTGCAAACCAAACAATGCATAAGTGATAAGTGTGAATTAATTATTGTACCCTTATTGTACCCTGGGTTTAGAACTTAGGCACTAATATACCCTGCAGTCTCAAATAAAAGAGTACCCTGTAAGAACCAGCTCATTTGCACAGGCTGTTGTGGTCAGTCACATCCATCAACTGGCCTGAATTGTCTCTATTGATAAAAAGTGAATGATCAGCATGTTATTTACACCTATGAGGTTATTCTTCCTGCAACATGACCTCAAGTGTCATCCAGAAGGACCAGCTTTTGCTGAGTCCTACAAAGCAGGAATTAAAATAATGCTTTGATGCAGGAGGGTTTTAAAGCAAATGGACTTTTTACTGCTCCTGATAAATTTGGGTTTAGTTTTGGCTTTGTGTTTCAACAAATGGAAAGTTATTTAAAGTATTTTGCAAAAAGGCTCGGTGACCTCAGAGGCAGTTTATTTTTAACATGACAAAACATTATCTAGTTCCATAATGCTATGTGTGGTCATAATGTCTCATTTTTTGAATTGCAATTGCCATTGATGTCTGTCATCACTGTTCTTTACAACATAAATTGAATTTAAGAATGAGTTGGTAAGTTTTATTTCTGAAATTATCATCTGGGAGTGTGCACCACATATCTAATACTTTCTCTTTGTGTTTTTTCTAATGTGAGTTTTATATTACTGATTGATAATGCCAACGAATTATCTCCTTAGCAGAGATTTGACTTTTTTTTGCCTGGTTTTTATGTGATCAGACATACATTTCTCATAAATACATACATGATAGAGTTTTCAGTAATTTTTAAAATAAATTCTCCTACTAATTTTCTGTCTTTCTTCTTTCTAGTCTGCTCCCAGTTTTCAAGAGGAGTCTTTGCTATTTTTGGATTCTATGACAAGAAGTCTGTAAATACCATAACATCATTCTGTGGGACTCTTCATGTCTCCTTCATAACTCCCAGCTTCCCAACAGATGGAACACATCCCTTTGTCATTCAGATGAGACCTGACCTCAAGGGAGCTCTTCTTAGCTTGATCGAATACTATCAGTGGACCAAATTTGCATATTTATATGACAGTGACAGAGGTAAGGTGTGGTACTTTTTACGTGCACCCTGTTTGGCAGGTCTGTCTCATTGAAATCTGGAATTCATACTAGATGAGTAAATAACAGAAGAATATTTACCTCCAACAAGTGTAAGTGTAATTGAATCAAGTGTTTCTTGAATTTAGAGATTAGCTTTTGGGACAGAAACAAAATAGTTTAAATGAGAACAAAATTATTATGGTATGTATTAATAGCATTGCAACTATTAAGCAACATGAGATTTGTCACATGCTGTAAAACAGTTTCTATGTAATTTTTTTTTCTTTTTTTGTTAAAGAAATATGTGAGAAGAAAAAAAAAGTGAGGATAAAGGGCTATCTGCTACCACAGATTCACTCCACATATGCAAAATCCATAGTTTGGCAACAAGCAAGTGATAAATTTTGGATGCAGTCAGTCCCAACATCTTTGGAGATTGCTTTTGGTATTGAGTTCCTCACCTCTGTTGAACATAGATTTTATTATTGATATTGATAAACACAAACCCATTGCTTAGCATCAATTAAGTCAACCATACAGCCTTCTTATGCCCTTTATTGGCTGTAGTAGTAATATAAGCTTATGAATTTGCAAATGCCACTGGCAAATTGTGGTGTATCACTTAGTTTTCTGAGAACAAGCAACTTTATCTGGAAAAGTTGGAGTTTTTGATTGCTTTTTCTGGAATTTCATTATTATCATTCCACCTGCAGGTTGTCCTCAACTAGGAGTCCTTTGCTAACTTTCTTTTATTCTTACCTGCTCCTGTTTCCTTTAAAGACACTGTTTTGTGGCTTGTCTGCATGTTCAATGGTCAGAATTAAATACTAAATGCATTTTAAATTATAAAATGCTAATAAAGCATGGTTATACCATTCCATGGCTTGTTGAGTAATGAGGTGACAATAATTCCCTGCATTCTGATGCCATTTTATATATGATGTTCAGAAGCTGAGGGGGTCTCCTCAAGAGAGTTCTGTATCACTTTTGAAAGCACTCAGGTTAGAACTAATTGTGGTGTGTAGGCTCCAAAGGTAATGTCACATGGAACAATGAATGCTAAGCTCATTTCTCTGCCAGTTCCTTTTTACAAAGTCACATAAGAATCAGAAACATTCACTGTCCTTTTAGAAAGGACAGGTGTAAAACTACTTTCTTAGCCAGCACTCTGTCAATCTAGCGGTGGGCAGAATGTGACCTGCATGTGTTTTATATTTAGGAAATACTGAAAAACACCTGGTTCTCGTGAGCTGCACTGTCTGGATCTGACCAGGAATAAAAGCATGAGATCTGTTCTTTCTAGCCACCCTTTGGTTCTCCCTTTCTTTCTTACCTCTTGGTTTTAATTGTGGCAGTGATAACAAGCTCCAAGGCAGGACACTCCTACCCTTATGTGGAGCAAATTGTTGCTCCTCAGTGCTCCCCACAGATTGCATGAGCTCAGCCTGCAGAGTCGAGCAGTTTGTAGCCAGCTACATTGACATCAGATCTCAGATACTCAATTCCACACTTCCTTTAAGCACTTTGCCTGTTAATGTCATGATAGTGATGTATATTTAAGGAATGATGTAGAATTGAAGGTGTTTCCACATTCAGGAGCGAGATAAAAAAAGACAAAGAGACTTAACTCTTCATGAAAACTATGAAGGCTAATAAGAACTAATTTGATGACTTATTCCTAAAGAATCATTTCTTGCTAGTGTTAGAGCACCTCTGTGGTTAGGGACTGACAGGATGGAGGACAGGGCAATTTCCTGTCATTCCTGTCCATAAGGAATGAGGCTATTCAGTGTATGTGTGCCCAAGCTATTACTGTCTTAATACAGTAGTTATTCTCATGTAATGTGGAGTAGTGTCCTTCACCATCCTTAGCTCCTCTCTGCCTTTACTAACAGTGAGTTTTGGAAAAAGTAGTAGCATTAGTGTAAGATTCTGTCTGTAAAAGAATTGCTAAGTTATCCAGTCTCTCTTCTGTCTTCCTTTTCAAAGCTCACTGCTTTAAAAGTTTGGGTCATGATAACCAAAAGAGGTTCAGGACATGAGTTTCCCAAGCAGAAGTGCTCCTGAAGCTTAAAAAATAGCAAATGAAGTTGCTGGAGTTTTCCCTTCTGCACTGAGAGTCTCCCACTTTTGTTACTACTCTCCAGAAAATTTCACTTTCAAAGAAATATTGCTGCAAATGCTTTCTGTTTAGCTGGTTTCGCTGTTTTTGGTTTTGTTTTTCTTTTTTTGATTTTGCAATGTGTTATTGCTATCAGAATAAGGTAAGCTGTATGAGGATGACAAATCTGCCACCCAAAAAAAAAAAAATAAAAAAAAGGCAAGCAATACAGGCAGACATTTGATATCTCTGCAGGGAATACCTCAAGAAAAAAGAAACCCTAGGAAAAATGGAAGATCAGAGGAGTAAAATGTAGGAACCCTTTGCAATGAATGGTATTAGCATTAATAGTCCTTATTTATTTGTGCCTGGTTGAGATTGCTTAACTCAGAGGAAATTTAGACAAGTTGGAGGAGCTACTAAGTGAGATTTCAAAAAATTATTCAGAATAAATGTGTTTCAGTTTGGCTGATTTTTTTTTTTAATTTTAATTCATCATTTCAAGCAGTATTTTGAGGTTTAAACATACTTGAATGCTTTTTAGTGTTTTAAGATGCTCCCTGCATCTCTCAGTTTGCTTATATTACTAATCTTTCCCTTTCAACACAAATTCTCCAGCTTAATCTTAAACATTTGAAATAGCTTGTATGTACCAATGGACTGTAGTTCTCTGTGATTTTAAAAGAAATATTCATTGCATGACATAAAAAACTTCATGTCAGTCTTTCTTAAAGAGACTTGCAAAATCACGATTGTAAAGGATGATAATTCAATTTATGCTTTTGCCTGCTATTTTCTACCTTTGCTGATGACCAGTCTTGTGTAGTGCTCTATGTCATTACCATTTTCACTGATGTAGCTGAATTGCTAAACACTGACCAATCTTAATTTAATATTATACCTACAGACTGTGAGACAAATTAATTCTTAGTTTCCTCCTTCTATGTTTATGGGCATAAGCACTATTATTTCTCATGAGAGTTGTACCTGAAGCTCCCTTTACATACCACGTCAAAATTTGTCTCAAAGAAATGACTCCCAATGCTTGGTGGTTTCAGGAGAGAGGAACGTGCGAAAATGTCAGTTCACTCATGAGAAAGTCTAATTATTGTTTTTCCTATAATAGTATCTGATTTCACTAAAACTGCTCTCTAGAATCATGTAGAATTCTCTGGTAGCAATTGAAACATGATATGTCTCATTCTTGTACTGTTGCAAAGCATTAAAATTGTACTTTTTGTTTAGCAGAAATTAATTTCCAGCAGTAATTTTAATGTTTCTCTACTAAAATATTTCATCCCTAAAAAGTAAAATCTGTCAAGTCTCCACTGGTTTTACAGCACATTGTGGGCAGTTGCATCTGTACAAACATTACAGCTTCCTCTCAGGAACATGCCTAAAGTACAAGATGGAAGCAAACTTCTCTACACTGCTTGTTGGTGTTAGCATTGAGCCTGCCTATCTTTTCTATAAGGAAAAATATATCTCAGCACATCTTTCATAATCAGGAGTGTGACTGTAGGCAACAGAAATAGTAAATCCATCACCATCACTGCAGAACGTGGGAATTCTGCCATAGGCTTTAAATGAGATCCAGGTTTAAATGCATTACTGCTCAAGTGCTGGGAACAAAAGCTGTTCAACAGCTTCTGTTTAAGCAGCTGATCCTTTAATGAGGCTGATCCTTTTTTTTATAAGCTGCTGATCCTTTTGCTCTAATTGGATCACTCCTCTCCTAGAAGATCTCTTTTCCACTATGTGGAACTCCAGCAGTGGATCAGTGAAACCAGCAAATCCAATTCTGAAGGAGGCTGAGCCAAACCCAAAGGTTGTACTAACGAGGCTTTACCTTGATGCCTTGCAGTGATGCAAATGGGAATTTCATGCAATAGTAATTGATTTGGCCCACATATGTCTTAGTTTCTGATTTCTACCTACTTGTGACAGGTCAAACAAGTTACAGGAGATCTTAAATAAGTGATTTCACAAATCACATTATAGAAGCTTGTTAATTGCTGAGGTTTTGTCAGTCATATCTTCTGGTATTTTTCCTGTGCTTCACTAGGCTTATCAACATTGCAAGCTGTGCTGGATTCTGCTGCTGAAAAGAAATGGCAAGTGACTGCTATCAATGTAGGAAATATTAACAATGAGAGAAAAGATGAAACTTACCGTTCTCTATTTCAAGATCTGGAAGTAAAAAAGGAAAGAAGAGTGATTTTGGACTGTGAACGTGATAAAGTCAATGACATTGTTGATCAGGTTTGCTATTCTCCTTTCTTCAGTGACAGCAGTTAGCAGTATTCTCTAAGTAATGGTAATGAGTTCATTTGTTTTGATGGTATTTTTGTGATTATTATGAGTCATTTGACAGTGCCTGGTTTGTATCGAGGACCACATACATGCCAGGCAGAAAGTGAACAAGCAAATCCCATAATCCCTACCTTTGCTCAAAGGCAAGATAATTCTATCTGGATGATCCTGTATAGATTTCTATCCTGGTTATTTAAAATAAAAACAGTAATTTACAAAATACCTTCTTCAGACTATTTTACAACCTAAGTAGTATACTGTATTATGAATAGTTGATACACTATTGTATCTGGGCCAGTATAGGTAGTTATGTCTAAGGATTGGTTCTTTTCACACCTAGAAGATATTTTCTCCCTCTAATGCATTTTCTGAGAACCTTTTATGTCTTGGGAAGACTGCATCACAGCTTTTCTTTCTCATTTAATGCCCTTTGAAATTCATGTTTTGAAGCTCTTTGTCATTTGTACTTTCCTTGCTTGTCTGTTCATTTTGTGTCACTCTTAACGTGCTTTAACCAAAATTGGATGCTGTTTTTCATAGCTAAAGGCCTCCTGAGCTTTAAAAAGAACAGCAAAATCTGTCTTCTCTCCACCCGTGCAAATTATTTGCCAAAACGATTTTTTTTTAAATTTTATTTTAGCAACATTATCATGGTGCTCTGATTCAAATTACTGCATTACTTTGAAATCCACCACTTCAGTCCTAGTGCCTAGGAATGTCTTACTGGCTCTTACTACTTTTCATGCATGCAGAGCACAATGGAAAATTGTAAAGATAGTTCCCTGTTGGCTTGAACTTCATCATGTGAGACTGTGCAGCATCAGTAGGGATTTATCATGAGAGTATGAATGTATTTGTTTGAAGGTTTTTTGAAGGGCTCGTTATTTTGGTCTTTGTTTTGAAGGTCGTTATATTTTGAAGAAGCTCAGACAATGAGCAGTGTCCTTAATGGAGTACATTCTGTTTGTGTGTTTTATTTGGAATTCATATCCACAAACTGTTTTTCTAATTTTCAAGATAAATTTTAATTTAATCCTGTTCTCAAGAGCATTTGATCTCTGAGAGTGGGATCTCTATATCATCTTCAGTTTTTCAAAATCATATTTTCTGACTTATCAATGTCAAGAAATTTACACTGTAGGGCAAAGCTTGACGTAATGAGTCCTTATAGGTCCTTTTCAGTTGGTTCTGCGTGGCTCTTCAAACAATTCCACTTACCTTACAGTGACTTTTTGTCTTGTCCATGTCTCTTGTGAGTTTCTAATTATGTCCTACAATCACTTTTTTAGACTCAAGATATGTCACATCTACTGTTTCCTGATTATCAGGCCAGAGAAAAGAAAGATACTGCTTTGACATATTTTGATCTTGGCACGACTATTTTTACCATTTATCTTAGTATCCTATACATACTTCTAAAAATAAGTATGTAACATTCTTTATAATTTGTGAAATGAAACTTCAGCTGACTGTAATTTTCTTCAATTTCACTTTTTATAGACCTTTTTCTTTACCCTTCAGTTACCACTCATTTTTACAGTCTTCATTTCATAATAGACCTGTTTTCCTCTTTGTCCGCTTCTTATTTTGATTGTAGTTCTGGGTTATTTTTCTTGCCCTAGTTGCACTTTGATAGATTCTGCCTTTTTTAGATCCTTAGAGTTTCTCAGCTTATCCCCACAGACTTGTGTTACTCCTTAAACATACAGCTGGCTAAGCTTTTCTTTCTGCTGTTTTGATTTGTAAGTCACTGAAGAATCCTAGACAACTGAATCAGTCTCACAGCCTCTAGTTAGTTGTTCTCTTCTAAATGGTTTACTCCTATGCCCTGGAATATGTTCTCTAACTGTTCTCAGCTGTCCCACATGGGTTTCGTCTTGAAATTCTCTTCACAAGATAGCCTAGTTGTTTCTGTACATTGGTCTGGTTTTTAAGTCTATTATCCTTACACTCAGTAAATTCCCTTCCTTACATTTAAAGGTAGACTCACTTTCTACTTCTCAAGTAGCCTAAAAGTCCAACTAACCGATTCTCTAATAATTTTCTCCATCTCTTAAAACAAAATGTTGAACAGTGGATTTCTTGGCCTGTGAGTATCCTTTGAGTGGATTCTTCTGATTTTCTTTTCTAATAGCAGCGTACTTTAGGTCTTGCTTTGCTATCAGGCTTATTTTTTGCAAAGTTATTTTATTTCCTGCCCTGAAAAAAAAAGCCCTCAGATATTTCCTTCATTTCATGAGGATGCCTGAAATAGACACATATCAATATTTATTTTCTTTTTCTGTGTATTTTTACAGCAAGAAATGCAACAGGCTTTCTGTTAACTAAATTTTCCTTGAATACCAAAGTATTATTCATGTGCACATATTGCAACTTCTTCACTTTTTCCTTGCTTTCTATTGTTGATGAAATCTTTCATTTTAGTGCTTTGTTTTATCCTGCAAATATGTTAAGCTGAGGTGACAGCCTCAGGTTCACCCAGTCATGCTTTGTAGCCCTTGGATCTTTGTATAGCCACAAAATGTATTTACAAATACATTCTTGATTTTTGTCTCATGTTATACTTTCTCTTCCAGATTTCAACAGTTCTTGTAAGCTGAAAAATATTTCAGTTCCCCAGCTCTCCTCAGACTAGTTTATATTCCTCTTCTCTGATCTGGCACATCTGTGTTACCATGCTCTTCGTTATATAGCTTCTGTCTCTTCTCAGGCAGCTTCCTTTGCAGAATCTCATTTCGCCCTGATAGCACCCTTTGGGCAGCTCTGTAATTACTGCCACTAGTTGTCTATGCCTGCTAGAGAAGGTCCTCTAAACTGCTCAGTAGATTTTGTGTGCACAGTTCCTTCATCATGGCTTTTGGTACTACCAATGAATTTCCTCAGTTTTTACTAGCAGCATCCTTAGTGTTCATGTGAACAAATGGCAAGTTTTAGCAAGCTGGGTTAATGGAAGAATACCCAGTGGCAGCCAGAGCAGAGTTACTGAGCATTGATCCAAAGGCTTGCAGCTACTGGTTGTCTTGTCAGATACCAATGATGAGGAAATACTTCATACAGAAGAGCTAATCTATTTGGTCTAACTGAAATTTCTTTGGAAGCAGCGGCTACATAAGAAATACATCTGAAAATAGTTCTTAAACCTCTTAATAAGTATTTAGTTTTAATTAGTCCGATCCAAGTATATTGTTCTAGGATACTTAAGTTCATGCATCATATATATACTGACTTCAAAAGAGGAACAATTTAATTACTTCCATGGCCTATGTTATGTGGTACCTCTCAGTCTCAAACTATAGTAATGTAAACTTGGTGTTAAAACTGCTTTCAATTATATTTCTGTAACTTCATTAAACCAAGTATGTGGAATGTTGTTCACTAGTACCCTGATCAAAGTTCCAGGCTACCTTTGTTAAATGAGGAAATGAATGAGTCATCCTCTTTTAGTTTAAGTTCATTGTTTTCATTGTTCAAAAGATGGAATAAACCTCTAGACTCCTCTTATCTTGCACATCCTTCCTCTGGAGAAGTGCTTAGCTTCAAAATGCAAACTTTCCCATGCCGACATAGTCTTAATTAGGCTTATTTGGGGGAAGACTCAATGCTACAGATCTGCCAGCAGAGACTGTTGAGAAACCACCAGCTGGCTTTGAGGGAGATCATGAGGAAGACTTAGGGCAATTTGAACTTTACAAGGCTTCCTCATAATTCATTAATGTCAGTGGGCAGAATCCAGCAGGAGTTGTTGAGGCACAGTGTATCAATGCAATGCCTGCTCTCTCCTGGCTGGGTTGTGCCTTAATACACACCAGAGTAATTAGCATTCAGCTCCTGTGTCTGGAGGGACCCTCCCTCTTGGGACTTGGACTTCAACAGGGCTAGTTTCTACCAGCAAAGAGTCTGTTCAGTGGTGCATTAGGTAAAGTAAAGGATAAAGTATCACACAAATTCATTATTGTACACCATAAAGCTCTTAACTAGCTTTCACATCATACTGCATTTTGTAGCTTTCAAGTCTTTGTCTGTATACCAGGTGAACATTTCCCATTATTGAGGTATTTCTTCTTTTTTACAGGTTATCACAATTGGTAAACATGTTAAAGGATACCACTATATCATTGCAAATCTGGTAAGCCTTCTTGGTATTTAAAATGCCTGCGTTGTTATTTGACTGTTTATGGAAGCACATCAACTAATATTTTGTTTTAAATACATTTTAGAAAACAGAAAAAAGCTAGATGTCTTTATCCTTGCTAAATGAATGCATGTGCTGAGATTATATTTGTTTATTGGCTTAGTGTTTTCAGGGTATAAATGCCTCTTATGATATTCCCATCAATGGGAATGAAGGTCGCTCAGCATCTTCAACAGAACTTCTCTTTTACTGCATACTTTACAAAAAGAGAGTATGTAAAATAAAAAAAAAACTTTCTGCATCAGAGGAAAATACATTCATTCAGCAAGGTGATGATTTCTCTCTGACAACTTTTAAGCTGCTTAAAAATCATGGTTCTCATTTTTTATTCAGCTAGATTAGTGAGTCTTGGATTTCCACATTACATCCCTCAGATTGGCTGGATAATGTGTTTGAATTCATATTTTCTTGAATATAGGTGATCAGAGAGTATAGCTAATAGTGTTCCTACAGGGTAAGTTCAGAAAACTCACTAAATTCTGTCAAGGTAATTTTTTTTTAAAATGTGTCTAAAGGTAAAGGGCCATTTTACTGATATTCAAGTCTATAAACACTTACTTACTGAAGCTAGGGGAACTAGTCCAATTTTTTTTTATTTTTTTTTTTTTTTACTTTTTTCAAAGCAAGTTCTGCATCCTCAAATCTCAGTTACCCTGTTCAGGAAAAGAGTTTTGGGGATTGTATAGCGCGAGTGCCGCCAAACCATTTTTTTCATCATTTATTCTTGAACTGTGACAGTGTTTGATATAAATTCCAGCAGGGCCCAGAGTGCCCCAATTGACACTGTCTTCCACAGTCCTTTGAGGAGCCTGAGGAAACAGAAGGAGCATGGTGTGTCTCTGGCACTTGAGGCATAACCCCTGTCTCCTCCCAGCCTTTGATGAAAACGCTTCCCCCTCCAGGCAGGCAGTGCTCTGAAGAGTCATGTGGGTGCCATGGTGTGAAGAAGCCTTATGCTTTAAAGGCCTCTTTAAAAGCTGAGCACCGGGGTTTCATTCTTATATCTTAATAAATAATTTTTGGATAAAGAAGTTGAGATGCTGATATTCATAAAGCAGGCATAAAAGTTGTAAGAAATGTGAGAAGTTATCTGTTAGACATCTGTGGTTTACATTGCAAATGTTAGATAAACAGTATTTTGAGTCTTAAGGGAAATTTTGGAAAATGTGCCCAGTGGATTTCATTTTGTTAACTGATTGCTATTTTAGCTATTGCTTTAAATTTTTAAAAGTAAAAGGTCTAAAAATTACTGAATCTTTTGTTTTAAAGCTGTTTAATATCATGTGTAAATTGTTTATGGTAGTGATTTTAAAAATTTTTTTTTCTCTGTCAGAAAGAAAACTTATCTAGCAATTGAATCATATCCCATCTTCACTGAAACCACTTGCTTTCTTCTTTTTGGACTGCAGTAATATTCTCCCCCAGTCTGATCAGTCATTGAAGAAATTGATCTATTTTGAAAAGAAAAAATGCTGATAGATGGAGAAGAGGTTTGAATATGCAGTGGATATTCCTGTTTAACTGTCAAGTTACATGATCCGTGTAGAAGTGTCTGTATTAGCAGGCAACAGCACATGAGGATCATTAATAAGCATCTAGTATAGGAATTGTAGCAACTTATGAAATTATGGTTTGAAGTTTCTACTTCTTTTTGTATTCACTCACAACATTAATTTACAATGAAGCGTTTGACATCATTATTTCATGTAAATGCATTTGCATGGTTGTTTGGGTGAAGTTAAATCACAGGACACAGAAAACAGACCGCAAGAACGATTTGTAAGAGAGTGAGAAGTAGTTCTCTGTGTCAGAGGGAGGAGACAGTGGAGATGGGAAGTCTTTCCATATGCTTTAGAGATCCTAACAAAAAGAGGATATACCTGTAAGTATTCCTGCCTAAAACTTGCTTGCCTGTTACCCATGTCCAGTGTTCCCTTTTTCACAAAAGTGGTCCCCTTGAAATTAACAGGGTGGTTAGGAAGTTAGGATGGCAAGGACTGGTCCAGTCAGCCCTTGCCCTCTATAAAAGTGTTTGTCTAGGGGGCAGCAAGAAGCATTGCTGGCCAATGGAGCTGATGACTTAATCCTGGCAGCTCAGGATTTAAGTTGGATCCAGTCTGAGGAAAATATTGGCTTACTCTTCTGCAGAAGAGGTCATGTGGTAACTCTTTCTTTTTATACACTATTGAGAGAACTGCCAAAACTATTAAAATAATAGACATAACTTTTTTTCTGTGCTCAGGGATTTACTGATGGAGATTTGTCAAAAATTCAGTTTGGAGGAGCTAATGTCTCAGGATTTCAGATAGTTGACTATGATGATCCTGTGGTGTCAAAATTTATACAACGTTGGTCAACGCTGGAGGAGAAAGAATATCCTGGTGCACACACTAGTACAATCAAGGTATGTCTTATGTTTATTTTAACTGCACTAGAAGTACAGGAAGTGAAGGGTTTGGGATAGAAACACAGGAGACAGAGAAAGGCCTTGAAAATCATCAGTGCCAACACAATTTTGTGTTTCTCTGGGCTACTTTTAACATTCTCTGTCTTAGCACTGATTGAGCAAAGATGCTACACTCTTAAAAATGTTCAAGATAGTTGTTTCTTACGTCACTGTAAATCTGTGCCTGACAGCTTGTAGTAATTGGTTTAGATATGATGATAGATTAACTAGATCTACTGACTATTTTTGATTTTTTTTCTTTCTCTGTTTTGAAATGTTTAAAGACAAATATTAATCATGTTTCTGGGGAGCACAGATTTAGCACTTTTATGATGTAACATAATATCCCAAAGAAATGGTTAGACAGTTCCTTTGAGACTGATGCCCAAGTCCTACAAAGTCTTACAAAATTAAATGCAATGCCTGACGTACAGAATTAGGATCTGACTTCAGGCCTGCATGACACACAGTGTGACACCAGGCAAGTGGCTTAGCTTTTTTATCTCAGTTTTAATAAGACTAAGATAATAGTACCTTCTTACTTTCTTTAACCATCATGAGGATCAATTAGTGGCTGCAAGATATTAAAAAGAATAATTCAGTTTTAATGCTAGATCATTTTGTTTTAAGTAATACAACCAGAAATTTTAATAAGAACATGTTCTTAAGTAGCTCTAAAAGACAAAAAAATAAGTTGCAAATGTTCTTGCCATAACTTTTATTGTGCTATAATTTGAATATGAAGCATGGTCTTAATTTATAATGAAATTAATAAGAAGTTTCAGCATTTTTTAAATGCCTGATAGAAAAGTCCTTTATAACGCACAACCTTAATTTTAATTAAAAAAAAAATACAGATTCCCTTTTTGTGAGTTCAATTTTGGTGATAACTTAGTCAAAGTGATTTTTTTTCTGTGGTTCTTTTTGTAGTATAAATTCTTTATGACAGAAGTAGTGAACTTCTTACTTGATGTTTGACAAAGTAAACTGGAGTCTGTCGGGTCATTAGATACATTTATATTACAGATGTATAGTACATGTAAACTGTGTTGCTCTCCTTTAGGAAAGAATTCTGTGGGGAATTAATAGAATCTTTTTGTCTCTGATTCTTGAGTGCCCAAATCTATCTACATATTCATGTTGCAGAATCATAGTCTGGAAATATTAGTAGGGATTTACAAAGAACACCTGACTGAAGTGAAGATCTCAAACTGAAACCAAGATGCAGTTTTTATCAATGATGGAAAAATAAATGGGTGGGACACAGTAATAAAGTCTCTGGCATTACTTACACTAGGGGGGAATTGCATGTGTGTTAGGTAACATGAAGTGTTTGTAATGTTGTATTAAGGCACTAAAATCTCTAACTCTGTCACAGGTATTCCCTTTACTTCTTCCATGATAAGTCCTTTCAAGTCTAGTAGAAATGGAAAGTGTTGAAGAGTATTTGCAATGTCTTCTGCTTTTGAGGTTTATTTTGTTATGGGTAGGAAAAGTAAAATAATTGAAACACCTATTTTCCTGAATTTCATTAATTTAGAGCACATTTAAATTCAATTTAAAAGGTTGACCTCTCTTCCTTTTTATATTGTTTGCTCAAGATATATATGTGACTGAACTGATATTCACTCAAGAAATTGAGACCTATGTTAGATTATCGGATAATTTATAAATGCTAGAAGTATTGATGGTGAGGAAAGTGTGGATGTATATTGCAATATTTGGTGACATTGATTGTATCAATTACTGTATTTCTTTGTGTAGCTTTCTATCTCTTGTCCTTATACACGTATTACTTGTCATTTTTGCTTGTCATTACATGTAGGGTTAGAGATATATCACATTTTCATTCCCATCCTTGAGGGAGCTAGAGGCAGGGCAGAATCATACAAATCACAGAAATAGGGCAAGAAAGGTCTTGGAGCAGTCAGTCACCCGGTCTGTCCTCCTTGCCTGAAGGCAGAATCAGATAAACCTGTGCAGTTCCTGTGAGTAGTGATTTCACAACTTCTCCAAGCATCTATTTCAGCACTTAAATGATCTTTGTTTTGGCTTTTATCTAACCTTAGTGAGCCTTTATATCACCTAATCCATTACTCCTTTATATGTTTCTAGTGACTGAGAGGGAATTCTCCTTTTTCATTGTCCTTCTGTATTTGAAAATGGCTGCCACCCTTCCTGCCTTGCTTTCCTCTGTGCAAAACCAAATAATCCCCTTTCTTTTGAATTTTCTGCTCTCAGATCCTGTTTCTCATTTTGCTCTGGAACCTTTCTCTTTGGTACCTCTTTGAAATGCCAGACTGGCTACTGAAACACATCTGAGTGCTATGCTGAGGGAATGGAAATAATGGCTTCATATCTCAGAGACAGTACTCATTTCAGGGGCTTCTTTTGTATTAGTTTCTTTTTACTTTTTTTTTTTCCTCTCCTCACCATCATGACGCTAGTGAGATATATTTATCATGGAATGCATGCTAACAGATCTTTTTCTGCATTGCTTTCTTGTGATGCTGCCAATTTAGATGGGCTCATACCATATCTGTCCACTTAATCATTACTTTTAAGTACAGGATTTTTTTGACTCATGCTGAATTGCATTCCTTACCTGTCCTTTGTGAGCATTTCATTCCTTCTTATATTGTTATTGTAGCTGTGTTACCCTCTGCTTCTGTCACAATATCTAGATTACTGAGCAGGTTAATGCACTGGTCTCCCACTTGTCCCCTAAGTGATCTTACAAATAACTTTTTGATTTTGAGGTAGTTGTGCAAATTGCCAGTGTTCATAAATGAACTTTTATTCCCAGTCCCATGAAATGTATGAAACTCTCACTGCAGATTCTGTATGAAACAGATAGGAAGGCTGACAAAAGCTCTGTATCATCAATATAGAAATCAGAGGTGGTTACATGCCCCTAACAGGTAATATTATCTCTAGGATTGCAAGTGTTCTATCATTGCAGAAAAACACATTGCAGCTCTGTTGTATTATCTTCCTTTTGTAATCCAAAAATAAGTGTACATCCATTTCACATTAGAAAATGCAATTCAGTGGTCTATGACTGAGCTGATAAGGCATATCACAGCATCCAAGTATAGTCCTGAAAATAGAGAAAGACACCCCTTCTAAGAAAAAGTGCATTTCAAAGGAACATACTCTTCAGAAAAGAAGAGCGTTGCTTAAAAGTCTCTTTCACAGATGTCCAGAAGAGGACCTGTATCAAATTGCTTTAAAAATATATCTTTACAATTTATAAAATATTAATCATAAAAAATTGCTGCTTATGACATAGATAAGACACTGATCTCATTTGTTGCTGCACTGTACCTGTACTGATAAAAGCACAAGATTTAAAGATTGGGCAGGATGCTTAAAATGAATGCTTTGCAGACTTTTTATGGAATATTTTTACATCTTTCAAAATTGATGCTGATACATAGTTTATTTCATGTAAACTTCCTTATGTCTGTAGTAACCAAGAGTGTTACCAGTCTATGTATGCAGTTCTAGAAGAGCTAATGTGTAGGTCTTGAAACATAGAGTTGAGTATCCTGGCTAATTATTTGTCAAATAGCGAAAAGAAAAAGACATTTTTAATTTTATAAGGGCCTAATAATAACAAGTTAAAATATTCTTTTTATCCAGTATTGTGTATTTACAAATATGCTGGGCTTTCTTGGCCTTAATGTTGTTCTAGACTGTTACATTTAAGGCAAGCTTCTTGATCTTGTGGAAGAGCACTGAAGGACAACACATCCGTTCACATGCAATTGTTCCCATTTGCTAATCTGATGAACCCATTCTCTTGAGGGGCAGCCTTGGGTGTATTTGCCAGAAGAAACTCAATCTGTATGTCTTGAAGGCTAATGAGGCATGCTGTATTGCCTTTTCGTGGCAGGGTTTTGGTAGGAGGGGACCACAGGGGCGGCTTCTGTGAGAAGCTTCTGGAAGCTTCCCCCATGTCCAGTGAAGGTGATACCAGGCGGTTCCAAGGCTGACGCGCCGCTGGCCAAGGCTGGGCTCATCAACAGAGGTGGTTGTGCCTCTGATAACACATTCAAGAGGAGGAAAAAGCCGCTGCACAACAGCAGCCAGAGGGAGGAATGACAATATATGAGAGAAACAGCCCTGCAGACAGTCAGTGCAGAAGGAAGTGCAGGAGGTGGACCAAGTGCCAGAGAAGAAACTTCCCTGCAGGAGAAGGGTGTGAGGAGTCCATCCTGTGAGGAAGAAGCAGTGGTGGAGATGGTTGCTGGACAGACTGCAACTCTCTCCCATGTCCCCCTGTGGGAACAAAGTATAAAGAATTTGTGAGTGAGGTTGAGCCCAGGTAGAGGGGAGAAGTTGATTGAGGTGTTTGGATATTTAGTTTTTATTTTCTCATTATCCTACTTTGGTTTGATTGGTAATTAAAATTTTTCCATTTCGAGTCTGTTCTTCTTGTTGTGGTTATTGCTGAGTGATCTCTCCCTGCCCTTATCCCAACTCATGAGCCTTTCATTGTTTTTTCTTCCCCATCCCTCTGAGGAAGGAAGTGACAGAATAGCTTTGGTGGCACCTAGTGTCCAGACAGAGCCAACCCCCCAGCCAAGTACTAAGCTTCAAGTAGCATGTCCTGTGAGGGACAGCTAAGGTCTCAGAGCTTGTCTCCTTTGGAGAAGAGGAGGCTGAGGAGCGACCCCATTGCTCTCTACAGCTTTCTAAGGAGGGACAGTGGAGAGGGCAGTGCTGAGATCTACTCCCTGCTATCCAGTGTCAGGGGGATGTGTGGGAATGGTTCAGAGCTGCACCAGAGCGGGTTCAGACTGGACCTTTGGAGGCATTTCTTTACCTTTCTTTTATTTTTTAAGGGTGATCAAACACAGGAGGAGTCCTCCATGAGAGCTGGTCAATGCCCTGTCTGTTTAAGAGGCATTTGGACAATTCTTTTAAAAAGACACTTTAGGATTCGTCAGCCCTGAATTATTCAGACAATTGGACTAGATAATCATTGTAGATCTGTCCAACTGAAATAGTCTATTCTACAAGCCATCCTACTCTGGGATAAACTTTTCTAAGAGCAGCCTGAAGCTTGAATTGCCTGAGACAATTTGCATATGATCTATACAGAAACCATGTGCAGCATGCGGAAAAAATTTTGGGGCTGCCTCGTTGAAGGCCTAATTCCAGCTCAGACTTGTAGAGAATCTTGTTGTGTTGAAAAATGATAACAACCCTGGTACTCATTGCAGCTATTTTGGATGGGTGTAACTGCTTCATGCTGGCACATAATGTTTCAGATGTTCTCTTTTCATGATTGTATTTCTGGCTTCATCATCTCTTTCCTCACCTCACTAATGCATTCCTAAGATACCAAAAACTATGTTGGTTTTACCTCCTGATTTTGTCTTCAGAAATTACACATTTTCAAGTTGCTTCTTTATAGTCAAGTCATCCAGTCTTTTAGGCAATTATTGTGAAACCATAAATCAGGAGTAATGATGCTTGTAACTGAAAGATGCTTGTTTAACTATACTGGTGCTAATTTACCTCAAGGATGCAATACAGATAACATGCAGAATAAAAAAATACAAAAATATGTAGCACACAATTATTTACCTTGCAGAAATAATTAACATTTAGATGACTCACTTACAATAAGGAAAAAAGAAGAAAACACTGAAAACAATTATTCTCACTGAAAACTCAGAAGGCAGTTTGTCTACATATAGATGACAAAGCAAAAGTGTACAGTTGATGAATTAGACAATACCTTCATTTTGGGCCATGCCTCATATGATTGCAGTGTGTTGGAAAATGGTTTTATAATGCAATGAATTTTAATAAGACTTACAAGGGATATTCTGTTGCACCTGCTACAGGTAATAGAAAAATATGATTGAATATGCCTTAATTCACGTGGATTATAGTGATTTCTAAATAATTTTTTTAATAGGTAATTTTTAGTATTTATTACAAGGTTGAACCAGGGACTGATCTGGAGTATTTCTGGTTTTTAATAAGTGCCCTTATAAAAGTGTAGATTTTTGAGATTGTTCTGCCTTTTTTCAGTCCTTGCATTTCGGTTTCCTGGGCATAAAAAAAATGCATCTAGCATTTGTTGTTCCAGCTACCTGGTTTCATTGGGCTTTCAAATCCCAGCATTCAGTCTTCTCTATTTGAAAAAATAAATACAAAAAATATGAGCATGGGAAATTTCAGTGTTAAACTTCATGCTTCTTTTTAATTGCTTAAGGCTGTTTTGTGTAAGTAATCACTTGTTCCAGCATAGTTGGTTTGGGTTTTTGGTTGTTTTTTTTTAAGAAAACTCAATTAAAGAATGGAACATTTAGTCACTGAAAGCAGTGGGTGGTTTGAGGCAATATCTGCAGATTTGTCTCAGATGTGCAAAAGGCCAATTGACCCAGATCCTTCGATCCTGAAAGTAAAAGTGGCTAAACCGTGCTAAAGCAGACTTCAGAAAACTACAGAGCCAAGTCCTGATATCTCTATGAAGCTGTGTTTCTTTGAATTTGAATCCACTTATTCTTAGTAATGATAAATTGCTAAGGATATTCAGCCAACAAAGTGCAGTGGATTTCTCCTGCCTGTTTTCCCAGGAACTCTGTATTGCTTTTTTCTCAACCAGCAATTCATCTGGATAGGGTGGATATAAACAGGAAAAGCTGATATTCCTTCATAATTCAAGGGTTCATGTAGGTCAGACATAACCCTGGCCTCACAAAGATCAATGCCATTGAGGACAGCAGAGCTAGCTGGGGAAATGACAAAGATGAAAATAGTAGTAGTAGGAGGAATGATGTCATGCAAAAAAAGGGTCATCAAAATGAAAAGAGGCAGTTGAAATGTGAGTGAAAGATGCAGAAAAGTGGTGCAGCTCAGAGCTAGAGAGGCATCTGTGACTGAACATTTCTTGGGTCAGGGGAATAAGGGAGGAGGAGAAGCACTGGGGATACTTAAATGAACAAGGAGAGGAGATGTTATTTTTGAGTCAGGTCTGGTATTAAGGATCAGTTAATGCAGATAGCTGTCCATATTACTTAGCATGGGGTGGCAGAAAAGTTAAAACAAATTGTTTATTATTCTTCAACAATAACTGTGTCTTGGTGAAATCAGCAATGGTAAAAATGGTGCATCCAATTCTATTAGTATTCTGCTTGGAAATTACGTTGGAGCAAACAGGAGAAAATTGTTCATCTTGATACAACAGGTACCTTGTTGCTGATTAGGGTAGATGAGGAGTGATAATGAAAATGGGGAAACGTGGTTTAGGAATTGCGGTTTAGGGATTTTAGTGGTTTTTGTGGTTTTTTTTGTGGTTTTGGGAGTTTTTTTTTTTTTGTTGTTGTTGTTTTTGGGTTTTTTTCCTATTGTTTTAAATTTAAGACTTGAATTGTTACTATTAATTATTACTAGTAATTATTACTATTACTACTAATTATTACTATTAGTTTTAAATGGTATATTTTGGAAGTTCTTAGAACACCATGGTATATATGATGAGGATTGCTGATTGGTTTTTTTTAATCTCTCTCCCCGCCTGGAAAAAAAATAAAACCCAAAAACCAAACCAAACAAACAAAAAACCCAACAAAACAACAATCACCGAAAAAAACTGCCAAAACCCACACTCAGAAGAAAAAAGCAAAGGACTCCACACACACTTCAAACACTCACATTAACTCTTTCAAATCCATTTCTTGGAGTATATTTTTTCAGAGAATTCTTTTGCCATTCTATTTGTATATTTGGTTCTCGTCCTGTGAGATATTCCTTCTTGGTCTATTTTTAGTACTGTGACCAAAGGCTTCAGTTTTTGCTGCTGGATCCTGCTGATTTTTAATTTTGTGAAGAGTGACATACTTTGCTCTGGCTTACCCTTGCAGAAAAAAAGGTTTTATATATTTATGAGGTGAAAATTAAAAAGTTGTATATTCTTTGTGTTTTACAGTGAATTCAAAGTGATTTTATCATTAGTGGCATTGCTGTTTTGCATGTTTATTCTAAGTAAGATTATACAAATCATTCTAGAACCTCATTTATTTTGTTATTATGTATATTTTCCATAGGCAGTGGCATGATTAAAATATGACAGTATCTTTTATAAGTAAAATGCCATGAGTTCAAATCCAAATAATTATTTTTGTTTCTGTAAAGCTTTTTGAATTAAAATCCAAGTAAATAGTTTTCATTTACTGTAATAGAAGACCAAAGTACTTTAAAACCTCTGTTCTCAGTGTAAAATAATAATAATAATCATAAAAAAGCTAGGTACCTGCACTCTTTTTCTTCTACTGAAATAGCACCTCTGATGACTCTAGTGAGAAGATTGTTCTGTACTGGAAGCAGTCTTGAGGGAGGACTTAGAGTTCAGGACTCTCATTACTATTAGAGTAACAGATAAAACAGGTAGAAAGGCCAAGCACTTTGGGCTTTATAAATCTTGTGATCTTTACTATATTCAGTTTTTAAGAGTGAACAAAGGTCCCTTTCTCCTATAAATATCCTACAGTGGGAGCGTTAGGATAATTCCAGTACCCCAGTCTTCTTGTCTCTGATGGATGTGCTGTGAGTGTGTCTTTCAAATAAGAGTTAGACTTCCAGGGATTTAGGCTTTTAGCTTTTCTGGGTGTGCCCAGAAAGCAGCCTTTCCAAACCAAGCAAAGAGATAATTAAAACACATAAGCTTGTCAAAAAATCAGCAGATTTTCTGGATGGCAGTTTTGGAGCTGAACGCAAGCTTTTCTAAAGTGACAGGTTGCTTAAGGTGTTTGCATCTTGTGCCAGTATGGCACTTCAAAGCAAAAATGCTTATTTGTTTAGCTTTTCTATGCACACAGAGTGCTGCAATTGTTTGAATAAAGGCTGTTATCAAAGTGTAAGTTGATGTGACTGTACAAATTTGGGAAACAAAATTTAATAAAGATAGTTGTATATTCATTAAGATAAATAGGGCTTGGTCTCTAACCCTGTCTTTACTGAGATCAATCTAATTAGTTTTTTTAAGCAATCAGGTAATTTTATATTTTATTAATCTCTTGTTGGGGTTGTTATTAAAAAATTGCAATTATAATTTCCAAATATCCTGTGTATGTATGCAATTATTCTCAGCTGGAAGCAAGTCTGTTGCTAAGATCGCCTATTTTCACAAGAGCATCATCCTAACAAAGAGGAAGAGCCGTGCCCTGTCTTTTCTGGGCTCCCTGACCTCTATCTCACATTGCAGTGCTTGAAACATGGCCATGGGTAATGAAGATGCTGGGGTGCTAAAGGCCCATTTGCAGTTTAAATGGCAACCAGCTCAGCAGGATGCTGAGTACACAACCCCATTCAGGCTAATGACTGCACAAAACAGGTGAGAATAAAGCATGATTATGGGCACAGTCAAAGGCCATCTTCACTTCCAATTGCACTCATGTTCAAGATTTGACGGTCTCCTGTTCCTATTGGAAGTAGCTCTTTGCAATTCCATGTCCTATCAGGATGCTCTGCAAGGTGCCGTGACCTCCAGAAGGAAAAAGCCATTTCCAATCAGTTAGCTAATTTTCTGTTACCTCTCTTATCTGTCAGACCATCTTTAGGTACTTTCCAAAGTGTGTGTAATACTGTCTGTTTCTCGAAGTAGCTCCCAGCTGCGTTAAAGACCCGTAAGAAACAGATGTCTGATGTTGCATCAGTTTGACGACACTGGAAGTACAAAAGACAGTTGCCCAGTTCCATCACTAGTTCTTGACAAGTTGCTTTGTGTCTCATTTCTCTTTTGCTTGTGTATTGACATATGTACATACCTATGTTTTATATGTAATTTGTAAAGATGCAGGAACGTTTGTATCAATCTTTCTGCTTTTGTTGTATATACTGGCATTCAAGTAGAGAAGTAGGGAAAAATGTGCAAAATTCAGATGAGAGATTTTATTATATTTTGTGTATTTGCTGATATTGAAATTGTTTAAATATAAGGAAAATGGTGAAAGTGTGTTTTACTGATTGCTTACCTTTCTGCTCTTGCAACAAAGAATATTTCCTATATTTCCTCTCTCAGAATTTTACCACTCTCCAAGGGAAAATGCTTGTATCAGATTTTAGACCTCCTTTCTCTTAGCCTCTGTTAGTGATGCAGTGTCCCTTCTCCTGCTGTTCCAACAGCCCCCATACATGGTGAGGAGCCTCCATCTGTGCCTGTTTCAGACGGATTTCTGCCTTCTTGAATGCAGCTGCAGCTGGACCTGCCATTCTGGCTGAGGTCTCCCTAGTGTCTTGTACAACTGCACTGCATTCTTTGACATAGCTGGTTGAGTCCTGCCAAAATTTTCCTATTCTGTTTGTCTTTCTCTCTGTTGTGTTGGATTAGAGATGAATGCCTAGTTCGTAGTCCTTCTGAGTGGTTTTAATTTGTTACTAGTGTGTCTACAGTGTAAACATCTCAACCTAAGATGATTGGCCTGGATTCCCCCCTAGTCTCAGGAGTCACTTGAGATCAAATGAGTGGAATCTAAAGCACAATTAATTTCATCTTCCAAGAAGGTGTCTGACTGGTCAAATTAATCCCACCTTAGAATGCTTATTAAAAAAAAAAAGCAACAAAACACCAAAAACCCCCAAGCTCAAGCTAATCTGTCAAGGATAGATTTAGACATAGCAGATATCCAAATCAAGAGGAAAAG
>VXBU01007097.1:248241-258241 GCA_013400315.1 Bombycilla garrulus
CACTTTAGTATGAGCTTGAAGTAATTTTTTCCTATGGTCCTTAGAATAACATATTTTGGGCCTTATCCAACTTGATTTTCATGTTGTAGAGTGAATTAGTGAGTCTGTTGTGACATGGAATAAATCTTTTAATATCAGAATTATGACAGAGGTTTTATGCAATAGCAATTAGAAAAATAATAATACTCTAGAATTGATTCTATTTAATTTTGTTCCTTGCTAATTTAGCTCCTAGCTAAATCCACTTTGCATAACTATAGTTCTTAAATGTACATATATTTATATATAGTTATATCTATATATATATTCCATGTCAAAATTATTTTATGTTCTCATTCACAGTACAGTAGGCTAGGTGAGCGATTCCTAATTTAATTTATAAATAGAGGAAACACAGCAAGACATACCTAAGCTACTGCAGTGCCCTAGTACTAGACTTTTAACTACATGCACGTTTCTACAAATAATTAAGCCCATCTCCAGAGATTATGTACTGCTTCGTATAGTGACTTGTTTGGATACAAAGTGGTAATTAATTTCAAACTTTAAAGGATCATGAAAGATGCCAAGTTTGACAGTAATGTAATATTAATATTTCTCTTACATTAGTTTTCTATTATTGAAAATTACTGAGTTGAGTTGTGTGCTTTATGCTGTTTTGTATATTTTCTTGAGTTCTCTTTTCTTCTTTCTTCTTGAGCAGGAGAAGCAAAACACAGATCCATAAGAGCCCACCTGCTGCAGTTATAAACATCAGATTATTATTATTATTTTTAAAAATATACTTTCTTCACCATTTTTCTGTATTATCACTGATTGTTTCATGTCCAGTCTTCAGTCTGTTAAATGCTTATATCTTTCAAGAGTTGTGTGCACTTTTTAGCCTATTCCCTGGACAAGCTTTTCTTACAAATAGTGCTATTTGTTTCTCAGTACAGATTGTGCACAGTAGCATAAGCTATTGTTTTGTGGAAATCAGTCTTTGTCTGAATGTCTTAGGAAAACAATCAAGGCCCTTGATTTTAAAGTGCATACTGGTTTATCTGAAAGTGCAGTTTTGCTGATTTTGTTTGATCCTCATCATAATGTCACACAAAATCACTTCAGAAGGAACAAAAAGTTTGTGTTAAATATAGCACATTATGATGGACAATTTCCTTCAAGGGTTGTCAAAACTTTGAAGAACTGGATCACTAAGTTCTTCCAAAAGCAAACTCTGGAGTCCTGATTTGAGCAGAGTCCCAGGAGATCCAGTGGAGAATGCCTTGATTTCCCATCCGATGCGTATGCAGAGCTGGACTCTGAGACAGCCTGAAACACTTCCCTGTATTATAATGCACCATTTGCATAAAACTGATAAAACTTGTTCCTTTTTAGGACTTCCATTTCACTTTACAAATCCATTTCATACTTGTTACTAGATCCCTGTCGGGGCGCATTGTTGGAGGTGTGTGGTGGTTCTTTACCCTCATCATAATCTCATCCTACACGGCTAACTTAGCTGCCTTCCTGACGGTTGAGAGGATGGTGTCTCCCATTGAAAGTGCTGAGGATCTTTCCAAGCAAACAGAAATTGCTTATGGGACATTAGATTCTGGCTCCACTAAAGAGTTTTTTAGGGTAAGAGTCTCTACTTTTTAGATTATTTTTTTTAGATTGTTTTAAGTAGGTCTTCACTCATGTAAATGTGTTTTCCATTGGCTTTATTAAAAGATTGCTATGAAAGTGTGATTTACACAGCTCAACTCACAAATATAAGTGTTCCTGTTTATTATCTATATACAAATATAAGGGTCTTGATATAAATATGCAAAGCAAAATTATGTGAAAAAATACTCCACTATACAGTGAAAAAACAAGGTATGTGTGAGTAAGGAAGTGGATGTCGTTTATTTGTTTAATAGCTCTGCTGTATTTTAGAAACCCATACAGTGAATAAGAACATGGGAAAGGTGTACATTTGTGTCTTAATAAGTATCCTACATGATTTTTCTAGCTTGCTGATATAATCTTGCTGACTGCTGGAGAATATACATTCCTGCTTTTGAAAACAATTCTTACTGGTATTTGCATTACATTAATGCCTTGGAAGCCTGTCAGTCCTCACTCTCTACCTCTGGGTATTGCAGTTTTAAAAATACATGAAACATTCAGTGTGTGAGTCTCAGGCTGCCCTTGAGACATCAGCTAGCCTGTTGAAATGTATCCAGCAAATGAGTGAGAGACTAAGGCTGCTGACAAAAAAAAAAACCAACAGAATGGCCTCGCCTTTTCTGTGCGCTCTGTATGTCTCTCCCTGCATGAAGAAAAAGTATTTGTATGTGCATGCATTAGCATCTAGTTGTAATCCTAGCACATATGTACATATTTCCATTTTTACACAAATAGTGTTCCTGGCGATTGCTTGAGCATTAAAAGCTCACTTTTCTAAAAATTAAGTTGAGGCTTTGTGGGGGCATATTCCTCATCTTTGGCTTTGCACAAACAAAGCTCTTATGATCTCTGGAAATTTCTACTCAGCAATTACTATCACAATTTGGTACATTATGTGCAAAACAACTTCTTAATCTGATGCCTCCATCTACTATTTGCTTAAAATCCTTTAAACTTGTCCAGTTACTTTTCAAGAAATAAAAATGTCAGAATTTCGTTTTAAGAGGCCTGAAACTCATGTTCCGAGAATGATACTCTCTGCTGAAGACAATGTGGAAGGAGTCTCTAGTACTAAGGAGAGTACTAAGTACTAAAATTTCACCTAGAGTATATCTGTATTCTGACTGGATTGGATGTGTGATTTTTACATGACCTGAAATTAGCACTCAAATTCTTTGAATAGCTGAAAACTACTTGAGTATATTTTTAGCAGCAAGCTAAAATGGTCTGGCTTCTTCTCTGTCATTCTCAGGAATTAAAAAAATATAAGGGGGTTTTCAGTAAGTCTGTTTTCAGGAGGTAGTTTACCAGCTTGTTTTCTAATGGTGGAATGTATACTGAATCATTACAAGTAGAGCCCTAATTCCTGGGGCAGCACAAAATAAAGGGTGGTTGACTACTGGGGGTATGAAGGGTATGCTGAATTATTTTTGCTACTAAAACATGTTTTGTGGTAATACATTACACAATTGAAAAAGATATGTTTCGCTGTATTTTTTCTAAAAGGAATTCTCAGCAATTGCCTAGATGGTCAAAGTTAGCTGAAAAATCCTGTTCTTATTAGCTGAATATAAGTGTGTGAAATGTTAATTGAAAGAGGTGGGATCAAGTCTTTTTCTATCTCCTTTGACTGCTCATCACCTATCCTACAGATGGTAGGCATACAAGCTAGTCCATATCTATCTGGTGGATAACATCCTTGACATTCATGACAAAAGGGTGTGTTGCCTTTGCACTTTACCCCAATTTAGGTAGGCTCCCTAGCTTTAAAGGTAGCGTGGACCCAGCAGGAGATATTCTTGCCAGCAGTGTGTAGAGCATCAGTTGGCACTGCATCAAGAAACATAATTGAGAAAAAGAAATTAAAAAGCATTTTGCTCTGGTGTTTCTAGTGCTTCTTTAAAATGAGAAGCAGAAGCTTGATGCATCCCATATAGGAAATACCAGTACAAAAATAATGGATTTTAAAATAGTTTTAAAAGGAAAAAAGTGACAAATAAAAATTACTGACACAAATATCAGCAAGATAGTATTACTTGTTAGTAATAATCTTGTAGATAATTTTATAGCTATAAGTCTACAGAGACAGAATTTTTTTCTTTAATGGCACATTTGTCATGTCTCTGTGAATACCAGAATGCGTAGTAGTTTTCTGCAGGAGTTCTCAGGTTCAGTACTAGCAAAATCACAAATGCAACCCAAGTCTAAAGAGCTCTGTTCCGCTGAGTTGGGCTATTTACCACTTCTGATATTTGCTAATGCTTCTACTTTATAGATAGTCCTTGTAGAGTTCTTAGGGTAACTGAAAGCCTAAACAAAAGTATATATTGCATTGCTTTTGCATTTTCTTTTGGGTTATGGACTGAACAAGGAAGTATGTGTGGCCGTGGTTTCCCCGAATTGCATCGTTTTTCTCAGATCAGTAGTGGATTGCATTGTGAGAATGTGAGTAAGTCTGCAGGCACCACTGGGAAGAGTCAGGAGTCATTTCAGTCAGTCCTATGCAGGTGCATGATCACCTCTGTAACTGCTGGGTCACAGGTACTGCTTGATGGAGAGGTAAATGGTGGGCAGTGAAATGTTGTCACTCCGGTATGTCCCTAGTGGCACTGCCCACAGTCACACACTGTCCTTGCCTGCGGGGATTTCACAGCTGGTACCTGCATTAACCAGGGCACATAACTGAACCTTGGAGGGAAGAAAAGTCACTAACCCAAGAAGACAGTCTACTGCTAACCAGCCACTGTAAAAGCTAGTTTTAAAGCATTATCAATATGTGTTAACTCCTGAACTTGCCTCACTTACTTTCATGGGCTATGGCACTGGAAGGAAGAATCAAAGTAAGTATGCAAGCATTCACTGGAACATTTCCATGCTTTTCACCTGCTTGAGGGCATAATGAAAATTAATATAAAAATGATACAACTAGACAAAAATTAATTATTTTTACAGTTCAGTCATATTTTTGCTGTATGCCTAGCTCTGTTCATTAAAGATATGTACAAATTGGATAGGCAAACGAAATCAATCATCCTACCTCTATTTCTGTTCCAGAAGATGAATTGTAACTGGTCCTATAAGTAAGGTAATAAGGCATCTCAAAAAGAAAGGCATCTCTCTGATGTGCAGAGCAATAACGATTAATTTACTGTCTCTCTGCATTAGTTTTTATTTAAAATATCTTCATATGTACCTATTTTTGAACCAGCGGCATGTCATGGACAGACCAAGCTGTTTCATTGTAACTCTTTTGGTGGCCTTTAAGACTACATCCTCTGCCAAAATAAAAGCAAACAGAACTGCTCTGTAACAAGGAAGTATCCTTTACCTTTCCTGAGAAGACTGTTCAGTTGTCGCTTATTCTTGTTGAAGAAGAAAGAGTTACAGAATGAAAAGGTGGGCATTGGAAACATGCTAGAAGGATGGCAATTTGTATAATCCTGTAGAGAAATCCTCTCACACAGTGGATAGCCAGAAACAAACATAAGAGCTGACAAGACCTCTTGAGTCATTTCTCCTGCGAAAGTGTGGTCTGTTGGGAGACAAAGTAAATTTGGCCTGAAGGAAAATAGCAATGTCTTTTTTGGGTATCTTCAACAAAGTCCGGTGTCTACTTTTATAAATATTTTGAAATATTTCTTAATTTGTAAAAGTGTTTATGTTAACAATTGCATTACAAGAGGGGATGAAAAAAACCCAACCATACAGCAGTCTATGAACCTCAGTCTGTCTTCATGCGCATCAAGATACTGAAATTTCTAAAATAATAAAAAAAAAAACCACAGGAAATTTTTAGTGAGAGGAAACATGATTTTTTTTTCTTTAAATTAAATTGAAGTAAAAAACTATGAATCATACCTCAGCCTCAGTTTTTGAAGTTTGAGATGTAGAAGAATTATAGAACATACATTTCCACAATTTCATTTTATCTAGGACTGGCTCCACAGAAACCTCTGAGAGGTGAAGGAATTGACTCAGCCATGAAATATCCTGCAACATTTACCGTGGACTCTGGTTGATACCTGAAGAGGCAGAGAGGGTGTAGGACTGGTACTTCTTGGAACTGCAAAGCAGATATGGTTGGAGGGTGTGGGTTTGGCTCTTTAGTTTGACAGGAGAAAAAGGTCCTTATCTGGACAGTCAGACCCAAGCAGTGAGTTAGTGCCAGGACTGCCTTTGCACCCAGTAGCATACTACTGAAGATATGCTTCTACTTTTCCTTGATAGACAGGGTTCAAGTGATTGATTTTTGCTTGCCTCTTGTTTTTTGATGTCTTTGCATCTGAAGGACACAAAAGAATTGATTTAGGCCATTTTGAAAGTTATTTTAAAAGAAAAAATGCAGTAATCAGTACTTTTTTTTTCAAAGCATTTGTTTCTGTTATTTTTCAGATTTTTTTTCCTCTTTCCACATTACACTTGCTATGGTTAGAAACATATTTTATTTTCCAGCCTATATTTATTTATAATTATTTTTTTCTCAATTGCTACAGTACATTAATAATTTTTATGTAGTTTTTTTTTCTTCTCAGTGTTTATTTTCCTGATGCATTAATCCTGAAGGAGCAGAAGTGTGCTTTTTGTTTGCCATCCAAGATCTTAGTTTGCTTTGTGCAAAGGCTTTAATATTTCTTCATCCTTCTGGAAATAATTTTCTCCCAGTTCTATCACCCTGTTTTCTGGTAGCTGTTTTGATCATAGTGACAGATCTGTGTTTCTTTTGTTTTTATCAGCTGATGATCTCCAATTTTATTGCAGATTTTTTCATTGGTCCCAAATTGCTGGATCATGCTTTTGAAATAGAAATCTTCATTTCTATCATTCTAGTGATCAGAATTTTCCACTTCTCATAATAAATGAATAAATAAATAATTTTCAATCATCTGTTTTTTGACATCCCAATTTCTTTTCCTACTAATCCTAGTAATTTCTGTCTTGTAATGTTTTCACTTTAAAATGTCATCTGAAGCTGTGCATGCTGTGCAGTATTTACACCAACAGAGCAGTAGTTTGAGTGTTTTTTTCATTCCTCAGTCGAAGCAGTTTGTTTGTGGTTCTAGACTCCAAGAACAGCATTTGTAGTTTTCTACAGATCTGTGATTGATTGAGAAAGTACTTGTGTGGTTTTGGATTTAGTTTATTCCCTCTCTCTCAGTATGGGAGCAATCAGAATCAGAATCTTTATCAGAATTGTGGAAATTAGTTTTTTGTGACATTTATCTGAGTTTTTAAAGAAGTGACATTGAAATGATCTGCTTTGATTTTATGAATACGCTGAATGGTGGGAAGGAATTTCAATTCTGAGGAAACTAAAATTAGTAAGTCTCAAAGGAGGAGTCATTTCAGCAGATATTTTAATGGAAGCTAAATTATTTGGGAATATACCTTTGTAAGAACAACCTTGGTCACTTAACTCCTTAAACCACATGGAGAAAATGGTGATTATATAAGGTCATTGTCCTGCATATTTTTGGAGGAAATTATGTTATGTACACTTGAGGAATTAATTAATGAAGTAAAAGGTTGAAATTTTTATTAGTAAGACCAAATATATTAAAGATCTTTTTGGTAGCTCAGTTAAGTAATGGAAATTGAAAAGCCATAAACTTTTACCATTACTGAATAAATATATCCATATATTACAATATTTAGAACTTATATTTATTTGAACTTATTCACCTTAAGAGCTTACCCAGTATAAACAGTGATGTTTTAAAGTACTTAAGCTTCAGCTAATTAAATGAAAAAAAACACTGTGTTTTTTGATCTATTAATATTTGATTTACTGACTAAATTAGCAAGTTTTGGGTTTTGTTACACTTCTTAGCTACTGGTGACATTACCACTTCCCATCCTTTTGATCAGTATGGAAGGTCAACAAGATGATTTCATAAATCATGTTTGAGAACTGGAGATCTGCTCCCACAGTACAAGCCCATCATCTAGTAGAATGTTAGTAGTTTGAGGAGCTATTTCTGTCAAAAGCATACTAATTACAGCACCCAGTTTTAAGAATAGTAGGTCTTTGAATGTCAGAAAAGTTATCTGATGACCCACAAAATAAAGTTGATAAAGCTTTACATAAATTAATTTCCTAATTAGGTTTTAATGAAGGTAGTATTCCATATTTGGAAATGTACTCTGTAATAATAATCATAAATATATTTTAGATATAATAATACATTTATCCCAATATATTGTAATTATATGTTGAATTATTATTAATATTTATTAATCTATATGATTATATACTTATAATTTTTAAAGTTTATATAATGAATTTTATATTGTTGTTGATATTATTATTTTTGTAGTCAAAATGCCCAGTGGTGGCATGATATTTTAAAAAAAAAAGTGTCAGTTCCTGGGACAATTTTTGTATCATTGTACTGTACAAGTCTTAAATAACGAGACAAAAAAATGTTCATTGTGAGTATTAGGGTCTTGTACTGTCATGTTGGTGTTGATTGCAATACGAAAATTACAATTAGCTTCTAACATTTCATGTATGCACTGGGTGTCACCTTGCAGTAGCAATCAGCCACAGTAATTAAGAGCAATGTGGGTAATTTCCATACTCTTGCATTCCTGTAGTCATTATGGCAGTCTACAGTGGTTCTGTTATTTGTAGTGCATGATAGCAGGTGAGGAAGCCCAACTTGCACGTGGGGCATCCTGTGTGTACATAGAATGCTAGATGGCCTCTTACCACTGACATATTTTACATTTACAGCTCTGCCTTTCAAATAAATACAAATTCTGAAAATAATGAAGGAAATAAAATGGCACAGTTCTGAAAACATATATTACTAAATTTATTGTGTAGCAATATATATTTAAAAGAAAAAATCTAGAAGTCACCCATATTCCCTACAAAGCGGCTGGCTGTTCTTATATTTTAGAAATCTAGACAAGGCCGAGGACTAGGTAGGGATCTGGACTCAGAAGTGTATGAATTCCAGCGTGAAGTTTTTCAGTGTTCCTGGCTGCAGAGGACTGCACGGTCATGGCCAACCCTGAGTGTCATTATCCAGTGACGTTCTTAGGGAATGTTTTACAGATTTTCATTTTCATGGTTGCTGGGTCAGATAGTCCTACCTTCATCCATACAGCAAGGACCTTGTGAGCCATCTAGTGGGAGGTTTCTTCTTAACACTTGACCCTTTGGGAAACCTGTACCTTCCAACCTTTTCCTGTTCAGCTGCCCAGCTGATAGTACACAGTGATGGTTTACTTTGTGAACTGGCTCTTCAAAAATGGTGCAATAAATTTTTTTAGGCTTCTTCTAGTTTCTAAGATCATATGTTTTGGGATCTTCTGGGTGGAAAAAAAACAATGAGTATGCAATGTGGTAGATGTTCTGAGAATCTGAGAAACTCACTGTGCCTTCAGCACACAGTTATTTTTCTGTCATTCTGTTATGCTGAGTATATCCAAGTCTTTTGGTATATATGGGTATACTGACTATGTATAGATCAATAGATTAGAACATGCAACAACTGGTCTGCAAGAGAACTTGCAAAAAGCCAACCGTGCCAATGTATATGTAGATTCTGGTAATACTTAGAAAATTTAGATGTTAGAAAACTTTTAGTGGTTCTTGGTACTGCTAGAACCTTTTATACTAATAGACATTGAGAGACCATGGAGAAATCTGAGCCTCAAAATCTTCCTAGACTACGTTTCTGGACATGAAGATCAGGGTAAGTCTGGGAAAATGTTAATGCTGTACTACAAGAACAGTGAAGCTTTGGGAAATTACTGGAGGCGTTACTGATGCTTTTATACTTAAATAATTAATTTTTAAAATTGTGTCATAGATATTAAAGCAGAATTGCAGTTTTGAAGTGAATGTTATAAGATGGTTTTAGTTGAGAAGTGCATCTTACATTATATCATAGTATAGATTTGGTATATTAGCACATAAAATAATATCATTAATATCTGACCTTGACTTGTCGTGTCCTGTTTTATCTGCTGTTTCTTTGATAGCATTGCTTCCTTTCTAGTGGCATCTGGGTGGCAAACTGTTTTCCTCTACTTTTGTCCAGCTTAAAAAATACCAATCAGTTGGTAGTTAAAACTGCCAATTATAGTTGTAACTACCAATTGGTTAAAGCAAAAGAAAGGTACTTCAGGTAAAAATCTTTCTGAAGGAAAACCCTGACCTGTTGAGTTGGAGAGGCACATGGAATATTAGAATAACCTTGAACTAGGTGCCTCACTATTAATGTTCCCTTTGGCTTTCACAGCAATTTTAGTTTCCTCTGTGGAGCAATCTGAAGTTTTCTAGTTCCACTGACACATTTCAGCTCACCTCTTGTTTGCATAATGCACAGCTGCAGAG
>VXBU01007097.1:263241-290967 GCA_013400315.1 Bombycilla garrulus
TTTTGTACAATTGAGTTAATAAATACATGTACAGAGAGAGAAGAGTATTGATGAAAGCTGAGAAATGGCAAGCAGTAAAACAGTGTTAAGTATTTTTTTAAAGAATGAAAAAAAAAGAGTTGTCAAATTGTTGTTCCTTCTTTAAGGAAGCACTTTTCAAATGGTTAAAAGGTAATTCTAAGCAGTAGCTAGTGAAACTTCTATGAGAAGAAAAACCCAAAACCTTGGCAATGTCTTTTTGAATTAAGATTGATAACTCGAATTAGATGCGAGTCTGTACTGATGAAAACTTTCCTGAATCTTAATCATTATGAATATTCTTTGCTAGCTGAAGTTACCATACTTTTTAATTGTGTGTATTTAAAAACAATAACTACTTAAAAAGCAAAAAGGAATCCTAGGAGGGGTGCAATAATATTAATTTAAATGCTAATGCAAATCAAAGTAACATCATGTTTCTCTAGCTTTCCCTGTTGATACAATTCTGTACATTTGGTTGAAAAGCTTACATTTTTCTGCATTGTGGATACATTGCCTCATGCAGTATTGATAAATCTCTTTTATTTTGGAATTAAATAAAATTTTAAATATGACTTGCAGTTTTAGTTTGAATCCATTTCTTAGACTCAAGTATAATGTTTGCTGAGCATTGGAGAAGGCAGAGCATTTATCAGAAACTTGAAGTCCCTTCTCATGGTACAAACTCTGAGCCTGTTTCTGCAACATGTGAACACAGTGTATACTCTCAGTGTGGTCAGCAAAAGAGGTGTATACAGTGTTTTCAATGTCTGTCTTACCAATACTTCCCCCTAATTAAACTGAATCATTTCTTGACACTTCTGTAATTCATAGGTGTTCTGTGCATTACTCCTCATCAGGAATGTTGGGGAATGCATTCGGATTTTTAATGTTCAATGCTAGAATGACCAAACTGAAATAATATTCATATGGTAATACAAATTTTTTTAAAAAGTAGAAATGCATTACTGTATACAGTGGAAAGCTATTTATTGTACCTCTGGGCTTATTCCTCTAAAAATCATAGCATAAAAAAAATCTTTGTCAAGCCTGAACTGATGTATATAACTGAAATAATGTAAAGTTATATTTTCATGTTTTTATACTTAACAACATGATGGGAATACATAATGTATGAGTATTTCAATTCAGATAATATTGATTGGATAATACACATCTCAGTTAAAAAAAGCAGTAATAATAGTTTAATATCCATGTTAACAGTACATCAGTATATTGCTATATAAAGTATGTCTGTGTGCACTTAAGTGAAAAGTAGTCAAGAGTGATGAAAGCTGTCCAAGGGTTTTTTTATTCCTTTTTTTATGAAAACTGTTATGAAGCAACCAAAATGTTTATGAACTCAAACTTGTGTAAATTTCAAAATGTCCTTTTACTGTAGCTTTTTGTTTACAGTACAGTATCTTATTTTCTGCTTTGTTAAATGAGTAATGGTACAAAGCTGGACATACACTTTCTAAGACATTAACGTTCTCGGTTTTTCATGTATACTTATATGACAGAAAATGCTTCTGATTTTATTTTTCAATCTAACACATGGCTTTTCTGGAGTGTTGTATAAACTTCAATCATACATAAAAAATCTTCTTAAAAAAGGCAAAAGACCTTTAATGTCTGCTTAGTATTATTGAAATCTGGTTTCCTATTTATTATAAATGTATTTTTCTAAGATTTTACATAGAGCAAACCTGTTTATCCCCACAGACATGAAATATCCTTGAAGAGTTTATGAAGTTTCTTTTTTTCTTGAATGAAGTTTCAATGAAGAGTATATATCTTCTCCCAGATCCTCTTGTCACTCAAGGAGAGATTTACTGTAGTTTTTGTTATTGTTAAATGAAGTAATGAAACTTTTTTTCCAACAATATAATTGTGTCTTTGGACTGATAATAGTTACAATGGCAGTGTGATAGGTTCATAAAGATAGGAGGTTGAGTATCTATTCAGTAACACTACCTGAAAATTTTGAGTTTAAACCAGTACATTTTTAATTGAATGGATTGTTTATGTGTCCAAAGCAGAGGAATAACCTGAGAAATGGCAAGTACTTCAGGTGTCACTAGAAGAGATCTACTAAAGCAGAGAACTTACTGTAATGGCAGAGTGTGAAGAGGTTCACAATGTGAAAGGTCCAACATTTTCATGTTACATGTATTGCACCTGTTAACAGTGATTTTCTGGGGTGTCGGCCTTCTCTTTGGCTAATTGATGTAGACAATATCTTTACATGTAACCTTGCACAAATAATTGCATTTTAAAATTCAAATAGATAGTTTCAGCTATCATTTGGTGCAGTTAGTTATAAGAATACAGTGGTCACCAGCAAAATAGAATCAGCAGCAGCTGTTCCTCATGATATTCCTGGAGGCTACTCAGATCTGTTTTCACAGAATCAAAGCTTTATTATTTATTAAATCTCTTCATTTAAGCTGTCAAGGGATCACAAAAAATTGCTATGAGAGATCCATCAGGTCTAAATTATTTTAGAAATTTATATTAAGCACTTAGAATGAAATTAAGCAAGTGACTTAGCTGTGGACTTAATTTGGAATATTTTCCCTTGCATGAATTTCTGTAGGTAGTGGAGAAAACTATACACCTGTGTGATACATAACAGAGAATTCAATTTTTATTTTCTTTTGCAAAAAAGTGACAAAAAATGGAACAAAGTGAGATAAAATACAAAAAATCTGAGAATTATAGCTCTAACTGCCTTGCAGCTTTCATGTGTCATGAGACCAGTCCCTAATCTTATTGTTAGACATATTACATGATGTATTTTCTTTCTTTCTTTCTTTTCCTCTTGCCGCACTACATGCAGTTAGTTCTGATGCATACTTTTTTAGTTTGGTAGGCTGATAGGAAATGTAATCACTGTATATAATGCTTGCTATAATTGATTTGGCAGCCATTAAAAATGTTTATTATAGGTCATGTCATAAGTCTCTGTTTTGCAGCAGCAGTGAAGATAAAGATAGGAAAGGTTATCTAAGCTAAACACTTTATCCAAGCGGCATCCACTGAGCTTGTTCTTCTGTCAGTCTCCTTTATACATCTCTTACTGCTAATGAAAATTTAGCTACCTCTGTAAACAGCTCAGTGCTTTACTTACCTCAGTGATGAGAAAAATTCTTTATGCTTTATATATTCTTTATAGAAGAAAAACACTTAATTTCATGAAGTTTTCCAGTGAATGACTTAGTAGTATTTGCCCAAAGTTCTTCCTCCCTTGTAACACTTGTAACTCCCACTCAACAAAAAAGGACCATTACTGCATGCTGGGCATAGAGAAAAAGTTTACATGGTATTTGTCATAATTTTTAACAAATGCTAACTTTTCGAGGCTGACTCATCTGTGTTAAATAAAGCATTTAATCCTACTAGTCTTCCAACTTCAGAATGAGATTTAAAATACGTATTTAAGTTAAAATGGGTTTTATTTATTTGCTTTAAATATCCTAAACCTAATTTTGAAAATGTATCTTATTATAGAGTAGGAAAGGGCTGCTAAACTAGTGCCTAGACCAGCCCTTTATAATTTTCTTAATCTAGTTCCTATCTGGAGGTGTGGGAATCACAAATAAAGGGGTTCCAGTGGATCCCATGAGCTGTGCAGGATCATGCTACTTCCTTTGCATCATTCCATGCACAGAAGGTAAGCAGGTAGAAAAAGCTGAAATAGTACTTGGAGAGGAAGTTTTATGCCATTCTTCCAGCCCCCCTCAATCCTTTAATGTGAAGATCTCTTCAAAAGAGACACTGGAGAGGATTTATACCCGTTCTCTAAGGATAGAAAATAACAAATAGATTTTTTTTTAATCTAAAAACTCACTGTTTGTGCAGTTTTGAAATGATAATGTCATGTTTCAGTTTATGTAAACAGATGTTAAAATTGGGGAATAAAATCTCTTTCAGAGCCTTTACTGTTAGTAATCATGAAATCGACTAGAAGACTGTGGGTTGGAAGGACCTTAAAGATCACCTTAAAGTTCCAGCCCCCTGCTGTGGGCAGGGACACCTTCCCCTAGACCAGGTTTCAAGCTTAGAAGGAGACAGCCCAGAGTACTTCTGGCATGTTGATGCTTTACTGAAGCATCAAGAGCATCTTGTTAAAAATGTACTGGAGGCTATTATATAACAACTTTTAACCCAATTTTCAAGTTATGTTGATACCGCCTACCCTTCAGCACCATATTCTGTGGGTTTAGAAAAATTTAATTAGAGAGGTCAAGCTATAGTTCTTTCAGTTAATAATATGCTTTACAAATAGCATAGTATTTTTCAGTGGTTGCTTTCCTTATGAGTATAAGCTGTAAAGACACACACAGTTTGGCAAACCCATTCTGCATAATAAATAGCAGAATATCCACTGAAATATTTTTTCTGGTTTTGAGTGAGATTTTTTTGTACTGTCACAATGACTAAAGATACAATGATACAAACAGCATTATTTTTACTTAGGCATTTGCCTTTATGTTTCTTATTGATGTTTTTAATAATTTCACAAGATTGTTAGATGAATATTTTCATAAATTTGGAACTAAGTGTCTTGACAGCTTATCCAAGTTACCTGTAGGTGGAATTCTTAATTCAGCTTCAGCTACTTTGTATGAATAGATAGGCAGAGATGCTAATATATGAAAAAGAAGATTGTGGGTGTTCCAGTGTATATGTATGTATACATATCCCTACACAGTGCAATAGTAAAATTAGTGCTGATTTTGATAAGGCCATAGTCAAGAGCGATGATAACCACAGCAATAATTCATATTAGGGCCGGTAGCAACAGGAAGGTTCATAAGCAAGTGCCTTACCACCTGTTGTTTGAATAAATATGGAATTTTGCATTTCCATAGAACCAGAAGAGCCCCCATGGGACTCAGTCAACAGTGAATACTGTAACTTCAAAATCTGGGGTAACTCCTATAACCTATCTCACTGATAGGTTTAAGTTTTATGGAACTCCTGTGAGATAAACAGGCTCTTCCACGCTACCTTTGCCCTGCACAGAAAGATCAAATGAAAGCTATTGCATGTGTCATTGCCTCTCACTTCAGCAGCAAGACTGATGGGTTTATGTGTATGCATGTACATGCTTAGTTTCTCAAATTGCTGACTTTGCTATTTAAAAATCCTAATGGTTGACACGAGAGGCTGAGGTTTAGTTAAATCTAATGTTACTGGACAAACAAACCAGTGCTCTTTGACACTATGACTTGATTTTCTAAACCAAAACCTCTATTAGACCTAATGCCTCAAAACCAAAATGCTGGGCGTTGACAGGGCTGGATACTACACTACCTACTTTGAACATTGTGCAATAAAATATACTGCTATGGTGCTGTGGCAGAATTCTGTCCACATTTTATATTGTTTAATTGGGGTTTTTTCTTTTATTTGTACAGACAAATAAGTAGTATAAGCTGTAGGAAATAACTAAATCATTATAGGCTTGACAGACAATTTGCAGGCAATTTCTATTGATTGGTTTTATCTGTGGCATTACCACATTTTTTTAAATCTGCACCTTCTGAATATATTAGAAAAACATGATAAAACTGTTTTTATAAAGCCATTATTCTCAGTGAGAGCAGGATTCTGCTTGACATGTTTTCTTTATCCTGGTGGGTAAAGATACTAGTTTATTTTAGGAGACTTCAAAGTATATATATATATTTTTTTTAAATCATTATAGACCCAAAATTATACTGGGACATGTTAATCAGTTCTGCTTAGTCCACCTTATACGCTGCTTTCTATAGGAGATCTTTGTCCTTTTATGCTTTTAATTTACTTTTTGATCTTTTGTCATTGGAGAGATTTCAGCACATTGAGGAAAAAAAGTAACTGTTGGATACCCTGCTTGCTGATGTAAGATACTGCCCAAGCCCTTCAAAGTGATTCAGCTGATAAATATGTCCCGTGACTCACACCTCTTAAAGAATCTTTTTCAAGCAGCAGGGACAAAGACTGCTCTGAGGAGACCAAAGTAATTAATACACTTCTGTCAAACCCTGCCTTTCTGGAATCCAGGAAATCTGGGGGGTCAGGACCAAGCCTGAAGCTCCCACCTGTCTGTGCAGTCACACAGGGATGTCCCCAGGCATCACCACACTGGCAGTCATTCTAGCAAAACAGAATTGTTAGCATGGTCAAGATGCAAAAACTATTTCTATGCTCTCAACATGATGCCAGAGTGGGGAGGAGAGAGCTCTCCCCCCTCTTTCCCCTATCTGAAAAGCTTTTTTCCTTCCATAAACTACAGCCATCCATATTCAGCAAATTCATGATGAAAATTTAGAAAAAAAATGGCTTTAATATAAAATAATCATGTACTTTTTAGCATAGAGGAAACTTAGCATTTACCCTCAAGAGAAATAAGCTCAGCCATCTTGGCTGGCTGAACAATTTTATGGAGATTTTTCTCAGATGAAAAAAAATTCATTTCTTTATGAATTATGACATCATATATTGTCATAAAACATGAGCCTCCCAATAGACAGGATCATGAGATTGTAGATTTTTTTTTTTTCCAGTAAAATGTTAGCTAAGATTATATTACATGGACAACCTTTCTTATGCATGATGTAATATATTGTATAAATGTGGGTTTGCCAAGTGTTTTTTCTGTGGTGTCATACTCAGTGTACATATATATATATATATATGTACGTATATGTACGTGCACACATTCAAATTGTATAATCAAAGTGGTTTTTTACTTTTTTAAATGGTGTCTTTTCATCACTTACACGAACCTGTTAGGAGCAATACAAATTATTGAAGTGTGAAGCAAAATTTCTCAATCTGACAATATCACCTGATCTATACTACATTCTTTTTTAAATATCTGCAGATTAAAAAAAAAGAAGTGTCTTCCTAGAAGAAATATGCAATAAAAGAGTTGGTAGGAGAATGCAAACCAAGCCTCTATGTGACTGTAGGATGGGATTTTGACACCACATCTTAAAACTACAATGCTGAATTAGAACCTCAGTTCTAACCTAAGTTAGAAAATTAGAGGAGGTTCAGTAGATTTTTGTGGTGCAGTTGAGTAGGAATGTGTCTTAATGAGTGTAGACACTAGATATAGCTTTTGGCATTTAAAACTTAGACCTAACCAGCTTCCAGGTATTCTGTTATAGGCTACTTTATGGTATTTTTACAGGCAGACCTACTGCTTGGCTAAATCTAGATCCCATTCTAGCTACTGGCATCAATTCAGATTTTGTGGTATCAAATCTTAGGGTAAACAATTTTGTTTCCAAATGAGGTGTCTGTGTTCATTGTCAACTGCCTTGGTTTATATTTTAGTGGCAATATTTCAACAGCTGATCATTTTTCTTTACTTTTCCTGCTGACAATATTATCAGGGTTTGGGCTGCCTTAAAGCTTTTAGCTAAAACTGGTTTAAAAGTGTTGGGAAGTGTTCCCTTCCCTGACACTGAAGGGAAATCTGAATTATCAGTCAAGCCAGTATTTTTTTTAAGACACTGGCTATTTTATACTGAAAATACATATAGGATTTCAGTCAATAGCAGGGTAGAAAAATACAAGGAATTGTTGCTAGAGGATTTAGGTGGGATTTTGTTTGGTTTAGTTTTTCTGGAAAAAAAAATCTATTAGCTTGTTTTCCTTTCACTACAGCTTTTGTAAAGGTAAAAAAAAAAAGAAATTTCATTTTCTCTATAACTCCCATCTGCTATTATATGCTCTGATGACATTATTTGGCAACCTGGATACCTTGAAAAATATTCCCATGTTCATGTAGATAGATGGTAGAACTTCATTATGTAGTAATAGATGTCTTCTCTCTGACTTGATTTCATTGTGGATGTGATTGTTCACTTGTTTTTTACAGTTTTGGTTTTGGTGCAGATACAGATACAGAGATCAGTAGATTAAAAAAAGTAAATACATGCTTATTCTTCTTAAAAGAGTAGTGCAGAATGACAGATCACTCCTGAAGACTGCAGAAAGATGTTTGAGAAAAAAAAAAGTTATTTTTAGAAATCTGACTTGCCTCTGAGCATCCGTTAATGAGGGAGAAAACTAAGTGGCTTCTGTGTCCTGCAACTATATTCCTGTGAGTAGAAAATCCTGTTCTAAAGGTCAAGAGTCTACAGAGGTATCTTTGCATAATCAACTCTAAGTGACTAAATTCTACTTAAAGATGTCAGAATTGGTATTGAGAATGTAATAAAATGCACAATGGTTTTTTTGTGGTTTTTTTTTTTAAGTAACTGTCATGATTTTTTTCCTTTTAGTTACATCTTCAAACCTAGCACTGTCAGGGCTTGGTTTTTTTGAATCAGTACAAAGTTCACATGAGTTAAGGCACCGTGTCCTCCTCCTGCAGAATTCCATTACCATTATATACTGTTTGTGATTTCCAGTGTGAACAGATCATCTGCAGTTGATGTCCTCATCAAAGACTTCACCTTAAAGAGCTTAACTTGTGTTTTGTGTCAGATTCTGAAGAATTACTCATATACATACTCCCACTTCTCCTCGCAAAGAAATGTCACCAAATCATGTAGAGTCCTTTCCCTGCCTGGTCACTGGAAACAGTATGCTGTTGTTACTTTATTTAATATGACTTTTTGTCCATTATTGTCTTTCTGTCTGAAACATCCTCCATGCTGTTTTTCTCCCTCTTAGGAACAAAATGGTGATGAATAGGGTACCTCAGTTATATTTCTGATAACCTCTGCAGATACTGTCATTTTTATTCATAGGTGCTTGGCTGTTTCTCAACTTAATTTCTCTGAGATCTTTATGACTGATAATATTTAAATCTTCCAGATTTTGTATTTATGTCTTTTTGTTGGAAACCTGTTTTGTAACCTTCTAGCATTTCCTCAGTGGTCATCAACTACTGATTTAATGGTGCCATTCTGGTATAACGTTTAATTTATATAAAACCTTGGGGCATATACAGTGTTTTACAAATAATTTAATGTTTATGATACTCCAAAGTGAAGATTTAAGCATGCAAGTTAGGATGCTGAGGATAAGAGAGAATAAATGAAGAAATGTATAGGAGAAATAAAGTATGAGATGTGGCAGGCCGGTTGTGTTGATGTGAACATATATTCTGCTACGTGTTTAATACTAAGGCTTTAATATTTGAATATAATTTGTCCTAATGAAAAATTGAGTAAGGTATAGAAAAACATACACATATTGTGACTTCCATCTGGAGATCCTTATTCCAACTAAATGAGTTTTAAATCTAATTGAGTTAACTGAGGAAAAGAAAATCTTTTCCTCTGAGAATCTTATGCTATTTTATTTAGCATACCATTGCTGCTGCTTGGAATAGTTCCTTCATTTCTTTTTGGAAGCTCATCCTTCAGAGACACATGCAGCTGCAAGCATAAAATGCTTATTTTGCAAGTGTCTGGAACTTGCTGAATCATTCTGTCTTTGCCAAATAAGTATTTTTTTATGTTTCTACTCTGAACTTGAGGAAGTAGTACATCCTGATAGCATTTGAGTTCTGAAATCAAGCTATGATACCTAGATGCATGAAAATTAACTCTTAAATTAGTTTTTTGCCATGACTTAGCTTAGAAGCTTCTATGTTGTCTGCAATATGGATTGCCCTTTGTGTTGTTTTACATGTTAGTGATTGTTATAAATGATAGTAGGAACCACAAAATTTAAACTTTCTGTGTTTAAAAAAACTTTCCAGTTCCATTTGTCTGTGTGCTCATGTTCAATCAGCCATGTGATGTGTCTTATTTCAGATACATTCAATTGTAGTCAGGCTTGTAATTTCCATGCTTATTTGGAGACTTTATTGAATAAATTATGTAGCATTCACTAAACATGGAGTTAATCTTTCTGTTGTTCCTTCAAGTTGATTCAGACTTGAAACTGGTGTTAATCATGGTATTCTTTAGAGGAGTTGTGGATAGAAATTTTGGATAATGTACTGCCATTCCTCTTGGATGGCAGACATTTAGCTGTCTATCGAACCTAAATGTCTGTTTGGGAAAAGTAAGTTAAGCTGACATAAGCAAAAAGGTATTTTACAAACTCAAAAACGTGTGTATTCTACTGCTTCATAATCTGCATTGCATTCACCTCAAAACTACTTCTAACCTGATCTCTAACATTGGATTAGGAAGAATAATTTCTATCTATGGGTCACAGTATGTAGAGCTGCAGAAAAGGCCTATTTTTCTTTACTTAAAATGCCTGCATTCATAGTTTGAATGAAAATGTACTTTTGCACAAGTAAGCCGTATGTAGTAGTGCAGGGCTGGATGACTGTCACTTTTTATATAAATTATCTCAGTGAACGAAAGTCCATTTTGAAGTGGAAAATGTCCTGGCTCAAGAGTTCAAGGGATTTCCTGCTTCCAGATTTAAAGGCAGAGTGATCAATGTATGAAATAATAGATTATAAAAGCAGTACAAGGACTGGGGCTGGGCCATTACTTTTTCCAAAGTGTAAGCACTCATATGTAGGAGTGATAACAGTAAGCCATTGGAAATTGTAGCTTTTCCTGTACCCTCCTGTCTTATCCATTTCTCCATTTCACTCTTTTCCAGAAAAAAAAATAGAAAGGACAATCATCCATTTTCTTATGCTGGAAAAAATAAAAAAAAGACCACCATCTCACTTCAGGCATCAGGTGTGGCTTATAAAAGCAGATCAGGTTGGTGAAAGCAGTCTGCAGAGTTTTTACTATTGCAGGGTCTTATTTATTTTATGTCCCTAGTATTAAACTGGGAAAATCTCTTATAGGCGATTTATCAGATTTTTGCTCCCCATGCCTTTGTCAATTAAGATTTCCCTGATGATTTCCAAGTCTCATCAAAAGATTTTTATGAAGGAAAAAGTTAAACTGGCATAACGATGTTTAGGATATCCTACTTACAGGACTGTCTATGCCACTAATGACTGGCAGCACACCAGTCTTCTGGGACATCTGCTGAGTTTATTTTTCACAGCCACTGTGAAATGAGACAGGAGGAGACAGAAGAAAAAGGCTTCAAATGCACAAAGGCTAAAATATGTTTAGGATACAAAAGTACTATCCTAGTGAACAAAATATGACCCAATTAGCATTAAAACACCTTAAACCCATGGGGCATTCCCAGAATCATTGGATCACCCTTGGATGATGATTGCCGTGCAAAGATTTCTGTAATGAAAGCTCTGACAGTACTAGCTTGTAGACAATGACCTTGTACTGGATGATGGTGAGTTGATTCAGTATAAATTTAGTGCAAGAATAAACAAAAGTAGTCTTACAGTTAAAGGTCTCTCTTTCAAACTGTGACACAGCAAGGCTGGCTCTATACTCCTACATAACCAGCAGTGCCTGGCGTGTTCCCAAGCACCAGACTCATCATCTACCCCATTAAGCTGCTACAGCCATCCCTGGTGTGCTGTTGGCTGATGCCAACCAAGGATGTTCCCAGGCAGTTCCCAGGGACAGGTTAGGGATGTCCCAGCCATGATTTTCAGTGTTTGGCATTTTGTAAGCTGTCACAACATTCTGGTGTCTAGGAAACTTTGCTGTCATAAACAGGGAATATTGCATGCTCATTAGCTTGAGTACACAGAAATTTTTAGGAGCATTTTGTTACAGTGTGGATGTCACCTGTGGAAACTAATTAGAGTTGCGGGAGTGAAGTCGAATTTGGAGGCGATCACAAGATGTCTTTGGGTAAAGAAGTTATATCTGGAAGAGATTTTTATTAAAAGTCTTTGCTTCTGTCCCCACTGCTAGAATACTCACACTAGGAAAGACATCTGAAATTAGTGAAGAGATTACCAGAAACGCAGGAAGTAATGAGACTGCTTATCTGAAGAAGTTTTCAAGAGAGGTTAGAAAGAGTCAGAACATACAAACAAATGTTAAAAAAAAATTTGTTAGAAAAAAGTAAACCTGCAGTAGATTTTCCAAAATATATTAGAGACCAATCTTTTCGTGTATGAATGTATTAATACCAAACATAAAGATGTGGGATTATTCATTAATGTCAGTTTACTTGTAGCTCATGAAGTCAGTGCATATTTTAGTTCTGCTTTTATGAGAAATCTGGTGAATAAATTGCAGATTTCCTCCCTAAAGCAAAGGAGCTGTTTGGTAACCAGGATTTGGATAAAGGATGTGGCATTACCTAACGTAATATTACACTGGAAGAGTAAGCTCAAAACTGCTTTTTCAGTGATCAGTATTAGGGTCAGTTCTATTTTATAGACAAATAGTGACCCTGACACAAGGAGTGGGAAATGCCTGGTGAAATTAACTTGATGATTTGAGGTTAAGATAAAATTGAGATAGTGAAAGAACTGGATGTGCTTGTGGATTGGGAATAAGTCTGAACAGCAAAAAAGGAAAGGCACTTAGAAAAAAAAATTAGGACAGCAGCATATCAAAGTTATTATTTTTTTTTTCCAGCACTGTCCAATAGAGAATGCCCTGCAAAGCCTGAAGATTGCATCTATAGTGGCTTTTGCTGGGGTGGTGGTGGTGTGGCCTCCAGCAGTTTGTGGATCAGGGACTCCCTCAGACACAGATGATATTTTTGCATTTCATATCCTTTCCAGCAATTTATCTAATCACTTTGAGCTCATCTCAACTTTGGCAGCCATAATATCCTGTGGCAGGAATTGTCATGGCTGAACTCAACACTGTGTTAAGAATCACCATTTTTTTTTTTGCCTTAAGCCTGTTATCTCTTAATTTCCTTTGCTGTCTCTTCATTCTTATACTATGAAACGTAGTTAGAAGTTGCTCATTAATTCATTTTTCTGAACTAAGAAGCTCATAATCTATCATGTGGAAGAAAACTTTAAAAATCCCCAAGCTTCTTTCATGCAACAAAATGAAAGTTGATGTCATATGTGACTGTTGATAATAAATGCAAGTGGGAGAAGAGCTTCTTTCCAAGGAGAACAGCTACTTATAAAAAACCAAGCGGGCAGCAGAACAAGTTGAGAAAATTAAGAAGGCATAAGTTTAGGGTGAATTGTGAACCTTTCTAGCTTCAGGGCAGCAGATCCTCTTGGCAGTCAAGTCAGAAGGCCACACCTTGCACAGACATTGCCTTGGCCAGAGTGGTTGTGGAACAGCCATTTTTACAGGAAACAACCCCTCAGAGGACCACTAGTTCCTCATTTACAGATGATCACCTAAAGCAAGTGTCCAAGCATTCAGAAACATACCTTTACATCATTCTATTAGCAAAACCATGAAAATGCATTTTTCTGTGTGAAAGTAGATGACTGGGAGTTAGTAGTCCAGGATATCCCTTTGTACTGAACACTCCTACACGGTCTGGATGTAGAGACGCATTTCTTGCTCATCCAGATTCATAGTCCTGTGTGATCTTCTGGATTTAGGTGTCTGTATCAGCCTTCTTGCAAAAAAGATAAAAATGCACATGGTGCTCTTTTATCCCTTAGTTCAGTGATTTGAAGTGATTTAATTAAATCAAAACCAAAACAAACAGAAAAAGAAAAAATTAGAACAACCACAGACAAACAAATCACTTGTCCAAACTAGATATTTTTGTGAAAAAATCTCTTTTTCCACCCTGCAGGTGAAACTTTCATCACTAGTGTTTACTGCGTGGTTTCAGAAATTAAAGGTCTTCTGGAAAAGTACAGCTCTATTTTGCAAGAAAAAGCTAAACAGCCGCGGGGTTGGTGCAGGAGGGTTGGTGACTAACACTGAAAGTTAGACTCAACCCCATTCCAGTGGCTCTAAGGACACATCAGAAAACTCTAATGCAGTCAGCAAAAGAAGAACTAGAATCCAAGTCTGCTTCTCTCCTTTTGTCATCTTGTACAGTCAGGCTTCAGCTTTTCCCACCCAAGAGCTGACTCCATAGGAACTGGAGCTGCTGCACTAGGGGCACACATCCTCTCAATTTGGATTATTCTCTGGTTAGCTCTGGAGCTCTTATTGTCTCATTGCCCAACCCCTACACATGTTTCTGACTTTTGTCTACAAGCCAAAGAGCTCCCTCTGAAACAAAACCTAGGCTTTGTTCAGAAAGTATCTTGGATCCCCAGTTCCTTCCTGACAGACAGTAGAGATTTTGCTTTGCCCTGTGTACGTGTTTAGGCGGCTCTGAATGGTGGCAGCTTTGAAGAGTTTAAATGTGGATCAAGCCTTGACTTCTAACATGAGCTGCCAGGATGGGATAGGTGTGCACCAAAGTGCCATAGTCATGCAGATGGCATAATCTGAAAGGGTTCCACAGGGGAGAGAGGAAATTGATTCAGGTCTTCCACTATTAGCATAAGGGGGCAAAATTACACTGCTGTTGCCAATGTTTCTTAAGTGGCTGGACTTGGCGATGGTAATCTGAGAAGGGTACTTGGACTCACACTGAGAGAATGTAAATTATTACAGACAGATTCAAGGTGGACGTTTTGAAGCTCAGGTTGAAGTTCTCAGTGAAAGATGCTCCACAAACCTGAACAGCTCCTAGGAGTGGCTGATAGTGAGCGCTAAGTGCTGAAAAGTGCTGAAGCTTTTTATCTTAGACATCTCTCACAGGTCTAGCTGAGAGATTTTCTTGATAAGTTCTTTCAAAATACCTTGAATTGACTGGTTAAGTTACAAATGAGGTGTGAGTAACCTCTGCCTTAGCGCTGATGATCATGAGGATAACCTTGGTAGGGAGTCACAGTCTGGTTTTCTTATTCTCTCCAGAGTCAATGCACTTGATGTGGTGAAGTACAGAACTTGCAGAATAGGAAGGTCTAACGGAAATTATCTTAAACAGAGTAGCCTGTGCCAAGACATGTGAGCTGGCATTGCAGAAATTCTTAAGGTCTCTGATCATTAGCTTCTGATTTATTTTTTAATAGGAAGAGAGGAAATGTGTAAAAACCCAAGCTGCTCAACCTTGATTACTGGTATTTTATGCTAAATGTCGTTGTTCCTGCCAAAAATATTAAGCTGGCAAAGAGAAGCCCTCGATGTCTCATTATACCATTGCCAAGAAAGTCATGATTTTGAAAACTCTGCAGGGCAGGCCCAGGGGCTCTTGCTGCCAATCTGTTCTGCTATTCAGTGCAGAATGGGCAGAATCAGTGATTTTTTGAAGAAACAATGCTTCAGGCTATTCTGGCTGTGCACTGACTAGATTTTAACAATGATGGTTTTTTTACGTAACGGCTCTGGAGTTTCGTTTCGCTTTATGGCGCAGGCTGCACTAGATTTTAAACAAACCAATAGAGTTCAGGCTATAGGTTGTCAATTGGTGCTTCTTGTCCATGAAGTAAAAAATGACCTAAAAACCTGTAGTACTCTACAAGAGGATGCACTAATTTTTCTAGAGGAATAAGCCAGTTATTTTAGATTTAATAATCATCTTTGTCCTGAGGGCACGTTTAGCGACAGGCATAAAATTTTATCAAACACTTTGGCAAAAAATTATATCCAGTGCATGTTTCGCTTCGCGATTCATAATCAAGTCATAAAAGTATAGAAATAGACCACTGAATGTCAGTTATTGACATTGATCAAATTAATACATATTTTAAGTTTCTTCCATAGTGGAATATGTATCAGTTAAGAGTGAGAGAGAAAGTAGAAAAAGTTCTAATGTGAGAGCATTTACTCACACAACCAAACAGGAATGAGCTTACCATTCCCGGAGTCAGAAAGAAAAGAAACAAAACAAAACAAAACAAAACAAAACAGCACCAAAAACACCCAACCAAAATCCACCCACCCGTCCACTCCCCAAACATAAATACAAGGAAATAGAAGTGCTTGCTGAGATAAAGAATGTTTCATCCACGTTTCCCAGGGTACTTAATGAGATACATTTTTAAAGAGAGGTTAGTTTTGGTGCTGGTTTTGGAGTCCAAAACCAGAAAGAAACTGTCCTCTATACTTGTACTAAAAAGACAATATATCTCAGTCCAAAAGGATAGTAGATCATAGGATCATAGATCTCAAGTGAAAAGAAATTTTTGATTACTTACTCTTGACCTGCATGCCAGGAAACCGTCTTTGGAGGTTTCCATATTTGGCCAACTCCTCAGAAACTTAGCACACTCCTTTGTAATCTGTTCTGGCAGTTTGTTAATTTCATTTCAAAATATAATCTTAAAAATGCAACCTAATCCTCACTCAAGCATTCAAGTGCCTCTTGGATAGCCCAAATTGGCTGGATTGAAAGGTCTGCTGAAGTGAGATATATTCCTTTCATACGGAACAAATGGATCATTACTCAATTGCCTCTTAAACCTCTTCACTTAAGTTCCTTAGTCTTTAATTTAGGCTTTCACTGAACAGAATAAAGTCATTTTCAAGGTCAGTCTTGCACTTCTATTGTATACTATATAAATCTACATTAGTTTGTCATCACTGTTTTCAAAACACTGTCAGATTTTTACACAGACAATGACATTTCTTCATTCTTGTTCAATAATAATAGAAGCAACCTCGTTTCTTAGATCTTCTTCAATCTTCTTCAGGTGATGAAATTCCAGCAAACAAATTTAGTACATGTGGGATAACTAATATTTCTCCATATTTTTACATGGATGCAAAGAAAAGCAAAGAAAAGCAAAGAAACCTCAGTGTCCTCCATTTCTCCATCTCTTTCAATATAATTTCACTAAGAATCTGCTGAAGATAGTGAGGTTTCATGAATTCACCAGGAACTTCCACGTTCCCATTCTGCCATTTGTAGACCTCATACATTTGTGTTCTGTGGAAAAGACAAATGAGTGCAAAAATTGCAGCTGTAGTTACTTTGTATGAATGCTCATTGCACACCATCGGAGTAAACTCTGAGAGGAATTTTTATAGCAGAAGGACCCTGCGGGAGCTGTGCATACTGAGATGATTTCTGATAACCAGTGGGGAAATAGCGCACAGTGCAATTTCTAGCTAGGCCAAAAAATATACATTTTTTACTCACTTTTAAGGACTTGAGATAGGAAGGTCACACATCTGCTGGCTGTTATTTCAGAAGCTGCAGGAGAGCATAATTTGGGTGTGGTTCTTAAGGCAATATATTTTTCTATGCAGTACTGAACTTATAGCCCTTTGATGACAAACTACTGGGAAGTTAGATGAGCCCTACCTGGCCTTTCCAATTTGCATTTTCCTCTCTGATAGTTCAGAGAACACAGAATTGGGAAATTACAGTAACCACTGAGAGGAACAAATAACTCAGAATAAGGAGCATGTCAAAGCAAGGAGTCCTTAAAACACTGTACTTCATTTGTTTGCCGCTGATGTCATATCAGCCTTTAATAAAAGTGCTGTCCTAAATCCTCCTCTGCAATATGGTGGAGAAAACTCCACCTTTCAGAAGCGTGAATGTCATCTGAAAAAGAGGAGTCATGTTTTCCTTGAGAACATCTTTTGTCTTTGCAAGACTGGTGGCTCTTTGCAGATGCACTATACATGAGACAATTGTCAAAGCCAGCAAAACCTGATTCTGACACTGTGTACTCACAGTGGGGCAGCCAAAGCTGAGATGCTTTGTCAGTTTAAATATCAGCCAGCTAAAATCTACTAAGCAGCCAACTACACATCTCTTTAGGAGTATTCTAATTCATGTACTGTAATTAGGCTTGAATACAAAATATTGATTTAGTAGTAATTACATTTGTGCAAGCATTAAGATAATGTTTCGGGAAAACTGCCTAGGTTCAGCATGAGGTTCCAGATAATGAAATATTCAGTCTATTGCTGTGTAAAAGAGCTTTTAAATAAAACTTAGTCTATACTCCAACTAATATAAATTTATTAGATCCCATCCTCTGACGTTTTTGGCTTGAGACGCTCCACCGAAATTGAAACATCTTCCTGCAGTCAATTCTAGCTAATTAGAATATACCAGCTTTTTGAATGTGTTCTGAGATGATTCAGGGAAAGGATGTGTGAGACCTGTTAGAAATAAGGCAGCATTTAAAGAGCACTGATTTATAGCCATAAATCTCATTCGTTGTAATGCTAAAAATACTGCAGATTTGTAACTACTCTGTTAGCCTTAAATGTTGCACAAGCAACACATTCACTCTGAGAGAGCATGAAATTTTGTGATTCCTGGGTAACAACTTATTTTCCTCTTTCATTCTTCTTACAGTATTTTTAGAATTTTTCATCTCAAGATGCCTAATCATATCTAACATCCACCAGTGAGTCTCCCATGTTGGATGGTGGTCAGCTCTAGAGCTCTCAGGGGAGGAAATGAATTCCTGTACTTGGCACACTTAAGCTGACCTGCCCAGTCCCAGTAACAAATTCCATTTGCATTGCTATCTATCAGCATAATTCTTAATATTTGAAGCATCAAGTGAGATATTTCTTTAAAATAAGAACTGCAGCTGCATAAAATGTCTATGAATTGCCTTGAAATACCGAAGATATTTTTTACTGAGATAAATATTAAATGGGCTAAGCATATTTCCAGAAATAGCATTGAGCTAGGAAACCACATATTCAAATAAATATCTCTTTGGAGATTCATTGTGAGTGTATGTTCAAAACCAGTTATGTGAGTAATATACTGAAATAGATGACTTCATCACAGTAGGGAATATGTATTTTAAAGGTGCTTCTACATTCAAAAAAGGGTCTAATTGCCCTGGTGAGAAACACATTTATCGCTCTACATTATGTCTCCATGTGAAACTTTGTTTTATCTTGAATACCATCTTAGATCCTCCTGAACAGCAATAACAAAGAAGGTAGAATAAACTTCCTAAAATTCAGTTTGAGGAACCCCAAAGAGCACACCGCTGTGCATATCTCTGTGTGCCAGATTCTGCTGTCTCTGCCCTCCTATGCCTTCATAGTCCTGCTGCATAAGAGTGGCCATTTTGATTTTTTCACAGTGAGACATCATTAATTTTTCTACAGAAAAAGCCTTGGCTAGAATACCTCTTGCAATATGCCAGATTTGTTTTATAAAGGTTGGTGCTTAGAGGGTTCCTCACTGTTATCATTAATCCCAAAACACTGATGATCCCTACTTTGGGATAAGGCTCTGGTGAGGTGCATGAGAGCTCTACATGCACTTCCTCTGAACGGGCTACTCAGAAAATGAGAGAGGAAGAGGGGAGAACATATTTTTTTTGTAAGATGAAGATTGTATCATCAATTGAAAGTAGCTAAAGAAAACACTTCTAAAATATAATTAACCCCATAACCCACTTTTCAGACACATCTCAAAATATACTGAGGTACAGCACCATGCATTTACGACAACAATATTGCAATGTAAGAGCTGGTAAAATATAGTGGGAGAGGTAAGCGTTAAAATCCATGGCAGGGGATTGTCGGACTTCTTTCTAGCTGGGAAGAACAAATGAAATATCCTTCCCAATGTCAGTGCCACAAACAGAGGCAAACATCAGTTAAAATCAGGTTTGGGACCTTGAGCATCTCATGTGTGCAATTCTGATATGCTGAACATACCTGGATTTTATCAAGTCCTCCCTCAGCTACTAGAAAGGAAGAGGGCTCTTCTCATCCTTGTTTGATATCTGCTGGCCTACATGGAACACAGCAGTTGTGTGGGAGCAGACCCTGCCGAGGTGTTGTCCTTTGTGCAGCCCTTGAGCAGTCCCAGCAGCCCAGCTGCGGCAACGAGAGGGAATGAAGTTCCTTGGTAGTCAGCTTGGTCTGTCCCATGCTGCTCTCTGTGCCTGGAGAGACACAAAGCCAGCAGGCTGCCATTTGCTTTTATGTTAAACTGCAGTGTGGGAGAGAACCAAAGCTGTCAGTGTAGCCCAGCGCCCCAAGAAGGTACTCCAGCCTCCTCATCTGGAAAAGGAAGCACTTGATTTCCCCAAGCACACCTTCATGGCATTAACTCCAGAGAAAATTGTCCTTGCACATATCCTCTGCATGGGGTGGGGGATTTCCCTGCTGAGCTTTGAGCTGGGGCCAGGTACAGGTGCCACCTGAGTCTGGTTGTGCTCGTGCCAGGCAGCTTCTGTCTGCAGTGAAAGGGGGTGTGTGGGATGAGTGCTCCTCTGTGGGCCTGGTAGCTCTCACTGAAGGAGGACAGCACTCTATGGCTGAATCTGAGCCCTTGCAACACCCCTAACAGCAGCCTCCATACAGCACGATGAAGCACCTAAAATTTTATCTGCTCCAGTAAGTTCCTTAGGATCACTTCAGAATGTAATTTCTAATATCTGTCTCATTGCTCCCTACCTTACTAGCCCTCCTCCCTAGCACTGGGGAACGGTAAAGCTCAAAAGTCTCCCTGTTTTTCTCTTGGTTAAACCAAGCAATCACCATCCTCACGTCACCTGGGCCTGTACATGCATCCACCAGCACACTCATGCCTTGTGGGTGATATCTAGAGGAGCCCAGTTCTCACACTGACAAGGCTGCCGTTTGCATCGAGCAGAGAGAGCCAGAGGCAGCTGTTTGGGAAGAACAAGCCTGAGGCTTTATTTACAATGCACCAGGACATTTTGTCAGAGGGTAGGATTTTTTCCTTTCTCTATCCAATGACATAAATGCATTCCCTCAGGTTTACACAGCTATATCAATATGTGGGAGCTTACGTCTTTATAGTTTGCATCTTGCTGTAATAGCAGAGTTTATGTTCCTTAATTAGGAGGAGAATGTCTCCAACTCTCAAGCCAACTATAAGAAAGGGCTCACATTGCTGGCCCAGCTTCTTGTAGCTAACCTACAAGATTTTCAGCATATTTTCAGTGCTGATTAGGGAACAGAGACAATGAGGAAGGACTTTCTCGCTATTTTCATGGACAGCCTAGGCATTCAGAAGCATGCCACAAACAAATAGCAAATTGCACAGTAAAAATATAAATAAGGCCTGGCTGAGAGTACATAGTGCTTGGCAAAACCAGGAGGGAGCTCAGACTCTGGGAGAGAGGGATAAAGAAGGAGCTGCAGGCAGTGCCCAGCTCTCTAGCTGGGAGGTTGCCAGGGAACGAGCCAGTCAGACAAAAAGAGCAATGGGGTGAAATGCAGTGGGAAGAAGACTCAGGTAAGCTGACCCACATAGACTACTTTCCTTTGACAGCAGTAGTAGGTTAGCTATGGTAACACTCAAGACTCACTTTTTTTAAAATTATGACCCAAAATGCACCTCTGAGCAGAAGGGAATTGTGGGTTTACCCTCTGCTGTGCTGACAGCTCTTCACACCCAGGCAATTCTCAACAGCATCTCTTTTGATGAACAAGAACCCACTGTTCAGAATCAGCAGAGGTAAAGGTAGGAGTACAGTAAACACAGGATGATTAACATGGCTACAGTTTCTGAACCAGAAGAACTGAAAAAATACATGATTTTCACCTTTTTAAGTTTGACTTTTTGAGAGTCACTTTCCTTCTACACCATTAACTTGTTAGCTTGAAATTGAAGATGTAACTGCACAGGGAATAATAATGTTATGCATTTACTCTGATATGAGTAGATATCACAGAGTTTCTCTACTATTGAAAAAACCAGAAGAAAATGTCATTAAGGGGAGGATAGTACAATTTATAACCCCCCTCATGCAACAAGCTCAATTCTTGCATCAAGTGTCATGCATGAAGCAAATTAAAAGTGTTGGGCTCTCTGACAAATGACTGATCAAATAAAGCACAATGACCTGGCGAGGAGCAGTGGCCCACTGAGGCACTTTGTAACCTTATTCGGTGCAAAGGGAGCACAGGGCTGCTCCTGAAACTGCACCCTTGTTGCTGCTGGGATACCCTGATGTGATCCTCCACTCAGAGCCTCAGTGCTCAAACTACTCATGAACTTGAACTGGGGCTAGGATGTCCCTTGGCTTACAAGGGAATTATTTAAAAAAATTCCAGTTGCATATTTTCCATTGTACATTCATTTATAGAGAAAGATTTATCCCTTTAAACAGTGTGGTATTACAGAAAATTCTGCCAAGTGGAATTTACACACCAGGACATGCTACCAGGACATTTAATCTGTTTTGAAGATAAAGCAGATAAAAAGACAACAACACGTATTACTTAGAAAACTGTGTGTGATCTGGTTTCATCAACTTTACATTTGTCAATAGATTCTTTAAAATCTTTTCCATCCTATTTAGACCCAAAGTCAGGGAATATTGCCTCGTGATTTCCAGGTAGGTAAAATGAAATTGCCTTCTTTCATCTTATCTAGAAAAAGGAAACATAAATGTATCCAGATTATAGATTTTTACACAATAATCCAAATGACCAAGACATTAATAGCAGATTAATGATGAGTATGATAGTAATGAATTAAGTATGATAGTAATTGCCAGCACATAAACTGGAGTGATAGGGATTTTTTTTTCCTGGAACATTAAAATTTTCCAGGACAGTTTTTTTTTCAGGAGGTAGGACAGTTTGTCTCTCATTTTACAAATGTGGTGTGAAACAAAAAGAGGAAAAACACTCCCTCCTCCCTCCTCCCCCAGATCTCTGAGGAGGAGACTCATCATGGCACATACAAGAAAAAACAGCCACCCACACACTGGAGCCCTTCAAGCAGAAAGCACCTGACGGGAATTTAAAAGTAGGTTTTCAATGGTGAAGTTGGCAGAAATCTACATAAAAGCAGTTCTTCAAGGGAGGGTATTATGTGATATGAATTAGATGAATGTATTGAGTTCCTCCTTTTATTTTTTTTTAAGCCGTGAAGTGTAAAATTAAGTTATTGTTATCCTCATAAAATATTTTCTTTGCAAGAGCTCATGCCTGAAGAAAATGAATAAAAATAAAGAAAATATAAAGGAGCATAATACATATTAATGAAAAAAGTTTACTTATCACTCAAACCCCTGAATTTCTATTTTTAGAAATCTGAGTGCTAGCTGCTTGACTCTTCAAAACCCCCATTACACACAGAACCTATCATTTAAAAATGAAATATATCAAAACAAACTGCAAGAAAATACGGACATGACAAGTAATTGATTTGATTTTAAGGACATTTCATAAGACACTGAAGTGTTTGTATTTTTTTCTTTCAGAAACAAAGCCTAGTATCATTTTCTAAGAATTACACCTGCTTTTCCGAAAGATTTTTGGAGTCTTCATATGGGACTCTTTAGGGCATTGCACTTGTTTTCCTTAGGAGTATTTGGCAACATTAAATAAATTTCAATTCTGAGTCAGTTCATTCCTCTGTAATGAAGGGAGAAGAAAGGAGCTGATGCTGTTTAAGATCTCACTTAAATTTTCATTGCCTATGCATGTTTTAGATAAACTGAATTAAGTAGCTTTCGCAGTTTTATTTTCACTCCCTACTTATTTTCAAAGCGGAGCCAAACAATTGGAGCTTTTATATCTAGCTCCGCAGTGCAGTGAAATTTTTGAATTTACTGATTTGCAGGTTATTGATAACTCAGTCTTGACAAGTAATTTCAGAGCAGCATCATTGCTGGATGTGGTATGGATCTGCCATATACCAAGGACATAACCATATCTGTCCTTCTTGATGAGAGTTTCCTCTGATTTATACCATTTGAAAGTAACAATGTAGGAAAATTATACTTCTACATCACCCCACCTGGTGTGAAAGCCTTCATCAACAGCACCAGCTCAGCACAGCTTTCCTGTGAAGTATCTAAGGACAACTGAGATTTCTCTGTCTGCCACCTCATGTATGAATTAGACCATAAATCACTGGTGTTAACTCTAAAATTTGAATTGCTGTGCACATCTCCTGGGCCTAGACTTTCTGACATGCTACACCTGTAACTGGCTGGTGGTAACCGCAGGTGTACTGTGACTTCTTAACCATTAACAAGGGAATCATAGATTGCTCAATTATTTACACGAGCAATAACAATCCAGTAACATCCTCATCCTAGCATTTGTGGAAAGCCATTCTTTTTAACTACCACATCCCTTTTATCTCTACTCTGTGCCTTTCACAGAGGAGGAGCACGGTTACAAACACTTACGTTTCCTGCTAAGGAAAACTGCATGTCCAGTCCTTAGTGATGCCTTTTGGTGTCACCACTGGGCAGAAACCTCTGCCTCTAGCTGCAGCAAGGCCCCTGGTGGCTTTGCAGATGAGGAACCCACTCACAGATGTTAAACAGACCGGAAGGATGAGTGGCTTGACTATCTGGAAGTCCACTCAGTGGTGTTGTTAATAATTTGTCACCCACAGGTGAGTGAAAAGCATGTGGGCACAAGTCAAAGCCGTATCCTGGGCCAAATAACAGCTCCTGCCTTTTCACATGCCACTGTGCTGCTGGAATGAGTCTGGGGGAAGGCCATGATCAGAGGGCTTCAGCAGCTCTCCAATGAACATAGAGTTGGGGCTGGTCAACATAGAGAAGAAAAGGCTCTGGAGAGCCCTTGTAGTAGCCAGGGGCTTACGAGAGCTGGAGAGACACTTCTTATCTGGACAGATAGTTATAGGACAAAAAAATAGCTTTAACCTGAAAGAATGTGGTTTTGAGTTAGATATTGGGTAGAAATTCTTTACTGTGAGGGTGGTGAGGCACTGGAACAGAGTGCCCAGAGAAGTTGTGGATGCTCCATCCCTAGAAACGTTCAAGGGCAGGCTGGATGGGGCTTTGAGCAACCTGGTCTGGTAGAAGGCATCTGTCTGTGATGAGGTAGTTGGAACTAGATGACCTTTAAGTTCCCTTCCAATCCAAATGTGATACTGCAATTCTGTGGTTCTATTTCTATAATCATGCATTCATAATCCAGCTAAATGCAGAAAGCTTGGGATTTTCTAGAGTGTTTTATCCTCTGTGGTTGGCTGATATTTGTAACCATGTGGGAGCATCCAGGGTACTCGGGACTCATCTCTTTAGTCCTGACAGAGGCTGGGATTCGGGCTCTTTTATTAATAAAAAGAAGGTGATGGTGGTGGAGGAAGATCATATCCTTTGTCTTAACTGTAAACCCAAGTTCTTGCTGTCTCACAAATAAATTTTAGAAGTTCCCTTCCTGCATTGACTGCAAATATCAATGTGTACTCTGTTTCAAAGGAGAATTCAGTGAACCTTCTGTTACCACAGCACCGTGTGGCACAACACCAACTGAGTTAAATTCCTCTTAGTTTCAATCCTTGAGAGTGTGTGCATTACCTTCTCTTATCTCTCAAATTTTTTTATTATGATTCCTAAGCCATAACTGGACCTCAGTGTCAAATGGAGCCTCACTGTGTTACAGACACAGGCACACCAGCCAGGTGATGCTGCTCTGTATCCAACCCTCCTCTCATGCTGGACAGGGTTGAAAAGTGATTGAAGTCCTCATTTGTAGAATTTGTAATAATTATATCCCTTGCATTTTGTATGCACAACTGACACTTTTTGAAGATCCTGAAAATTAATTTGTTGCAGCTCTGTCCTCATGGATTTCCTGCAAAAGGGCCAGGGTAACTATAAAGAAAATCTATTCCTGCAAGTGAAGTGGCAGGCCATTTTCTTTGAGAGGTGCCTCTTTCAAAGCACAGAAAATCAATTAGCCATCCTTGTATTTCTGGCTTATGTCTTTTTATGTCATTGAGCACCAGATTAATGCCACCCTTGAAGTCAGTCCCACTCTAGCTAGCACAGTGCTGCCCCACGAGCAGGCATTTATTTTGACAATAAAATCACAACTCTTGTTCCTTGGAAGCATGGCATTTTTCATTTCCAATGAACACTACTGCCTGGTGGAGAAAATTTTTGCACAAAAGGTTGAAGAATTACTTGAAACATAATGCAAAATAAGAGAATTACTCTAAATAACTATTATAAATGATGGCTTGTGAACATTTTGAATATCATCTCTGATTAATGGCTTGGAAACTTAAATAGTAGTTCGAATATGTAAAATTTAAATTTCTAGTCTCATAAAACTCTAATATTAGGAAACTTTCTGCTAAGTTACAGCAACTTTTTTTTCTTCTCATTTTAATCCTGTTACAGACGTGAATTATGGATCACACTGCAGCACATTAGCTGTCACAGTGAAATTTGGCAACCCTGTCAAAGTATCCACAGCCTGTTTTATGACTTCATAAAATGCCCTATAAACAAACGCTACAAATATATAACCGATAGCAGAAGTCTTAGCCCACAAGGAAATTCCAATATAGCCACAGAACAAGTCCCAGAGTATTTGATTTCCTGTAGAAGGGTGTGAGGTGGCTGGTGTTGGTTGGGTACAGTGCAAATTGCCAGAGAAGGGTTTGTCATTTTGGTTTTTAAATATCTGCCTGCCATTACTCATGGTGCCAGGATGCAAATTTCCAACACATTATGAACTTCACGCCTGTGTTTGGGCATTTGGTATTTTCCTGGTATCATGGCAATTTAAGTGATGTATTGATATTGAGGGTCACTTCACTTTTCCCCTATTCTTAGAATCTCTATTAACCAGAAGATAGGGCCTTAAATTTTCTTAATCAGTCTGACTGCAAACTTGAGTATGGCATGGACACTACAAAGATATCTCCAATGGATGTTATGCAACATGAGATAATTAATTTTATTTCACTTGTACCATGCTCTGATATAGGTGAGATAAAGTAGCTATGACACTTAGCAGAGGGAATTTGGTACTTCACAAGGGGATTCAGCTTATTTAAGAAGATTCCACTTATGATGTAGTCACTTTTCTTTTAAATCCATGTAATTCTGTAATGGGAACTAAAAACAGTATTTCAGGTCTCATCTCACCAGCGATGAACTGCAAAGCCTGAATTTTCAGGAAATAAGATCTCAGGTGAAAACACCCTTACTTAAACTAAATTGAAATTTATTTAGTGTAACATGTATTTTGGGGGCTGAGAAATGGAGAAATCACACCAAATAAGAGGCAATAGTTTTTTGGGGAAGAGGATAAATTCATAAGTGACACTTTCACCCCTCAATATCAAAGTCCTTGGGAGAAGATGAGATTGAAAACATCTAAGCTTTTGTCAAGATAAAAAAAAGATAAAATTGTATGTAGCTTTCCAAGAGTCTTTTAGCAAACTTTTAAGAGAGAAACTAAAAAAAAAAAATTAGTTAATTCAGCAAGACAAATGTTGTGGAGTATTTCCCTGTGTATGTGTACGTATGTGGAGATTTAAAATAAATTTATCTTAGGCTTTACAAATAAAAAGCCACAATATTAAGCAAAAACATAAAACTGAAATAAGCATGATAAAGCATGGTGTCTGATAAAGTTAATGTGAAAATAAATCTAAACAGACCCGAGACTGCCAGAGGCCTGCACAGCTGAGAGAGTCGGCATTGTAAGTGTAAATCTGACTCCCTGAACACAGTAAATCTGAGCACAGGCTTAAGAGCTGATGACTGCTTTTGTAGCAGCATTTCTCCCCATTATGGCCATTCTCTCTCCAGCAGTAACAGTGGGAAGGGAATTTTATCATGGATGCATTGGATTCATGGATCTGGCCATGGATCCAATGAATCTACATATCTGTGTATGAAAGAGCAAACTGTAATAGCAGTAAATTTAGAGAATGCCCTGAACAAAGAAAATAAAAGAAAGGAAATTACTTTTGTGCACACAGAGAAGAAAATCTAGAAATTTTTAATATCTAAATCTAACTGAAGTTGTTTGTTGTTAAACTCTCTGCCTATAAGAATGATATTACAGATGATATTGGGCCATTTGACTTGTAATTGCTGCTTTTTATTCTAATCTCATTAATTTGAAAACTGGCAAAAAAAACCAGGCTTGCTTATCCCTATTTAGACCTATTGCCTTTCTGGTTTGGTTGGTTGTTTTTTTTTTT
>VXBU01007097.1:291035-329963 GCA_013400315.1 Bombycilla garrulus
GGTTGGTTGGTTGGTTGGTTGGTTGGTTTGGTTTGGTTTTTTGTTTTGTTTCTTTCTTCTTCCACTTGAAGAGCTTCATTTAATATCATGCACTTGCAAGACTAAGGTAGGATCCCTGCTGAGGTTGGTGCAGCTGGGCTGGGAAAAGGAAGGTGGTACCACTTGAGTCCTCTGCTCCCAGCTATTGCATGTTCTGTTTCTGCATCATCTCCAGGGTCCTCCCTGCACCAGTACTGACGGCTCCTCAGGAGCTTTCTGCCTTTCCTTGTCAATTTCCTTGTGTTTACTTCTCTTGATTTTTTGCTTCTCTTGCTTTCTCCATTGGTAGCTCTCGATTTCAGAGTTTCCTAGCTCAGGGTACAAAACACTCAAAATTCTCATGCTGACTTCTCCTGGTTCACATCTGTCAATGCAGGCTTCATGTTCACCTCATTCCCAGCTGAACTTCTCCATGTTAGTATTCATGTTTATAATACAGCTTGCTGTTGAACTGTTCAAAATGCCTGGCGTGTGTAAGAATTCTGCATCCTCTTCAGCCTGCAGTGATTTTATCCTCAGTCCCTTGGTCTTCCGCCACTTTTCCTCCTATATGCAACCATTCTTTCAGAATTTATTACAGCAGTTGCTCCTCTAGCTTTTTTGTCAGCTCTCACTCGGTTCTGTCCTGGATCATTTTGTCTTTGCAAAATTTATTTCTCATCCATGGCTCAGCTCAACTATTGCCTCTAGGAGTATGAATCACACATCTGCCACTCCCATCTTGCAACTTCACTATCAACTCAAATTCAACCCAGAGGTCTGAATTTTTTTGACCAAATCTCTCCTTGTTACCACTTTTCTCACTAATTATTTGTGAATCAAGACTGCAGACAATTTGGCACTTCCTGATTCAGTGTGGGTACTCACATGTAAATTACATATAAATTCTGTGGTAGTCTCCTAGAGAAGTATTCACATTCCTAGCTAAAACTATACAGGCCATTTTGATTTTTAGTAACCTTCTTTTCCTTCATATTCCATAAATCAAGTTTTGCGCTGTCCCTACTTATTCAGAATTTGTAGGAAAAATCCAGATTACTTTAAATGTAAGGAACTTGGATTCTCATTTAAGACCCATCTGTTCTCCTCTAGTTAGGTATCTGTTGAAAAACTAGAACATTTTAAATTGTTCACTTTTTAATTTTCTATGATTTTTTTCATACCTCTCCTAGACATTACTTCCCATGTGAGGGGAAAAAAAGCACCTTGTTACCATCCATCAGATTACGGTGGCTCAAACATTGTTCTCCTTCTTGATGGAAAGTGAAAAATAACACATTAGTTACTTAACTGACACTTTGAGTTCACTGCCCCTTCCGATTGCCCCAAGTGCATTCCATGAACTGTGTCTCACTTTCTACCTACCTGATAAGTTGATTAAGAGGAATATCAGTGCATTTCTGGTTTTGATGAACAGCTGCTCCTGCAGTTGGATCTTGGTCCACACCTAGAGTCTTTGGAGTATACAAATAAAAAAGCTGCCAAATAAAAGTGATCACTCAGGTTTTTGTCTGTCATTCCCAGTGGTCTAGCTCATAGTGAAGGATTAAAATGGGTTTGTCCTTCAAGACAAACTGCAGGAGTGTGCTGTTTTGATCCATGGCATAAGGTATTCCACTGCATTCCTTATCCTCCCAAAGCATCTCAGAGCTTCCAACACAGAAAATGCATATAACACAGAAATCTCTCACCGTAAAATTTTAATTAAGTGTTCCTGGTTTGGTGTAAATCTGGATTTATACTGGAATGAATATATAATTTACTGAATAAAAAAATACACAGAATCAATCAGTTACTCCCAGCATACAATAATAATCAGTTGATTTCCAGCTGACATGGCATTTTCTCTGCATCATTAAGGTTTACATCAATTTGCATTCTCTTATCTAATAAATCTTCCTGAGATACATTATGCAATCAAGTTACCTATTATTAAAAAGGACTTCAAATTCTTTCCAGTATTGTTTTATTCATGGGTAACTCTTTAAAATCCTTAAAGACAACTAAGATCAGACATTTTAGGAAAAAAACATTTCTACAAAAATTGCATGGACTTTTTTCCTTCCCATTTGAAAGAGCTATATAAGGAATAAGTTTCTCCCTTTTTAAGCTAATATGCTCTTTCTGAGCCCACTCACTGACTTGTCTCACTTTAAAAATTTGCACATTAACATACCCCACCAAATTTCAATTGGATCATTTCAGAAGTGCATATAAGTTGTTTTACTTAGAAACTTTGGACAGAATAACAAGTCAAAATGCAATAAAGTTGTTTTAAAAGCTAAAGGTTCTTTTAAAAATTTCATTTCATGGATTTCTATCAGTTCACAGAAAGGGAAAGTAGATACTCTAACCAATAGAAAATGTACTAGGGAATAATATTTTTTTTTAAACTCTTCAGTGAAAATGAGATAATCTGAAAGTAATAACGAAAATGAAAAAATTGCTTTCTAAATTAGTCAGGCTTTTCAACCCCATAAAAAATTAATAGTGCTTTTTCTCATTATCTCATTACCTTATTTTGAAATGTAAAATTATACTACAATGAGATTGAGATAGAGTTCTCCTTATGCAGAAGACATGAACCATAATTATTTTCATTTACAAAGAAAAAAAAATCAGCCAAAAACCCCCCACAATAATAACTTCTTAAAGTATTGGAAGAAAATAAAAATATCATCTTCAGGCTGAATTCTTTATTGGTTGAGGAGTTTAGTTTGTGTTTGGCTATTCCTGATCTCAGTTTTAACGTTCTGAAACTTTTTTGACATCATGTATTATAACATCTCCTATATAACATTCATACTACTATCAACTATTGAAATGCCAGCTTTGACTTTTATCTCATTAAATATGTCATCATTTACTTGAAATACCAGGTGCAATTTTTTGTTGTATTATTTTCAACACTAAAAAGTCCTTTCAATTTTGAGTATTTTGAGTCCCCAAAACCTTAAAAGATGATGAACACATAGGAACTCATGAATCATTTGATGAGTTTTTCAGAAATATTTCTGAAGAAATTTGGAAATATTTTATTCTGAGGATTGGTATAAATGGGTTTTTTTTTTCTGATGAGTTTGTATGAACTTGAAAACAATTTGTAGCTGGTAAATTCTTTACATATGAACTGAAAAATAGTGTGACAAAGAGATTCTGTGAAGGTTTGTGTCTTTTAACCTCACTTCTAAAAGAGTTCTGATTTTGGAAACTTGATTAGTGCAGGTTAATATTGTGACATTCGTCTAAAGAATGTCCTGGTATGGGAGGAAGCAATTAGATCAAATTAAATGGGACACTCATTCAGGTAACTTACAGGGCCATTACATTTCAGAAATAACAGCATCGGTAATATAAATCGAAATAATTAACTATGAATGACAGTTTTTCTGGATATTTTCATTCAAAATAGTCAGCATAGGATTTTTTTTAAATTAAATATTTGTACCAATACATTTTTTCATTTCAATGTTTTCTACATGTAGGATGCCCCCCCCAAATATAAAAATAATAAATCTCCATTTTATCCCTTTCATTTTTTATACTCCATATGCTCTCATATTTTCTATTACAAATACATTATTCTTATTATATTAATGTGCAGATAAAACATTGTAATTCTAGGATTTAAATTTCCAGGAAGGGAAATTAGAAAATGAAGGGTGTGACCTCAGAATAAAGAAATGAATATTGAAATGGTTTGCTATGCCTTTATAGAGAAAAGACTGAAACAACAGAAATTCATATACAAATGACTTGATATAGCTACTCTGAGAAAAGTGAAAAGAAAAAATAAAGGAAAAAGAGGGAAGAAGAGTGTTAAAGTGTGGTAAAACCCTTTATGAGAAGAGAGAATTTACTGCATTACATAACATAAAAGACCATCTTGGCAGGTCATGTGTCTTTGACAGTGGCCACTTTTGACAAGCAGCCAGAGGTATATCAGCTGCCCACGTGTACCTTATCACTTATTAATTAAATTGTTTATCTTTAAACAGAAACTCATTGCATCTGTTACTTTTCTCCTCTAGGATGCAATAAGTGGAATGTCTTTTGTGCTTAAGAATAACCTGATCTTAGATGAAAACAAAGATCAGTTACAAAATATTCCAAAGCCTGATTTTGAATAAAATGGGATCATGCTAAAAAAATCAGGATACTGACCTGAATATTCTGTAGAGTCTGTATAAAGAGTCAGAAATACAGAATATATGTGACCTTGAAGGAACCACTTAATCAACATGTGAAACTGAGGTCTAAGAAGGGAAAGGATGGAAACACCTGTCAACAGCAGCAGCAGCATTTCTGGTATGTCAGCTGGGGCTGGAAATGAGTGCTGGGTGCAGATATGAGGGTGCAGTATCTTGCTGTACTGAGAGCAACGTGCCTTTGAACTTTCCTGTGGTGATGTGTGGTAGCACCACAGTCAGCCAGCTGCTGTGCAGAGCCAGGAACCTGAGCATCCCTTGTGCCAGAGACCTTCAGGCCTCAGCTGGTGCTGCCAGCAGCAGCCTGGTGCAGCTCTGGAGATATAAACTTTACTGACTTTGTCTAAAAGGAAGACAAAATACATTAAAAAAAAAAAAAAGACAGGGATGAGCTTGCAAATGTACTGTTATCAAGCTTGTTCATATAAGTTTACCTTTGTAGTGCTCTGCCTTAGTTATTTTTTTCAGGGAGAGCTCGGTATATGAAGAGAGGATCCTGCCTTGTACATTTTTGTTTTGGTGTTGTTCTTTTCATTTTCTACATGGAAATTACAGTTCTGGAGTAATGAGTCAGGCACAATGGTGGGCTTAACTGCTTCTCTTTTATCTGAAGACACATAAATTACATTCTCCATTCAGTTGTGCTTAGACTTGAATGGGGGAAAAAATAAATCTTCTCCACAGCTTAGGAGGCTGGGTACATGTCAGTGGAAGAGAAACTACAGGTTACCCCTCCTGTAATGTACTCCCATGAGAAATGAAAATCACATTATTCTGAGCTTACTGATAATTCTCATTTTGCAGCCTCAGGTATCCTAAATATAGTAAACTCCTTGAAATTTTCTGCTCATGACCAGTGGGGACTTACATACTATATTTATTTGATGTGTGTTTAATTATTGGGGTTTTTGCTGAGGAAGATAATGAGAAATGGAATTTTACCGAGCCGTGTTTTTTTGCGCATTATTTTTCCAGGATTTATTCTTGATGTCTGTGGAACTAAGAAACTTTTTAATTTTGGCAAATGACTTTTACATAGTTTTGGACTTGAAATAATTTTCTGTCCCATCTACTCTTTGTTGAGATGAAAGGAAGCCAGTTATTATTGGAATCTTGGGTTAAGAAGTAAGTGGATATTTTATTTTTGTTGTATGCCTACATCTGTGTGTATTGTGTGAGTTTTTACTAGGAGATGGCCAACATCACAGGATGACTTGATGCTTTTTGAACGTCATAAAAAATTTAATGTCCTTAACAGATTTTTTAAAAAAACACAATATAAAAATTTAGAAGCAAGTATCATTTTAAGAAAGAACTTAAAACTTTGCCTTGAATTACTCAAATTTCTGTATTGTGTAGTATTAGACAGCAGTTTAAAATGGAAGGATGAATGATAAAATTTCTTAATATAATTCCATTTGCTATTCTAAAGCCTATGTTTAGTTTTACCCTCTCATCTGTACAGGGATAATTAATACATGTTTCTAATCACTCATTCCTTCTGTTCCAAAGGAATAAAAGAGGTAGCACTTAAATAGGTGTTGAGCTGCATGAAAGAAGTATTTTTGGCGATTAGAAACGGTAGAGAAAAAAGAATCTAATGACAAAAAATGAACATTAGCAGATTGACATTTTCAAGTGTCTGAATGACACAAAGAACAAGAGGACCATTATACAAACTTGTTCCCCAGAACAGAAAATGGATTGAAGAAAATGGCTTAGAATGAATTACTATCAAATTGAGTTACAGGGGAAAATTAAAAGAGGCTTTATAGAGCAGTCACTGAATGAGGAAGTCCATCAAGACTCCTAAACAACCATTTATCTTAGGGTTAGTGTGTTATAATGAGAGTGGGTCATTTATTAATGAATAATATGTATATATTTACCTAAGGGTGGTAAACATAATTAAACAGACTTTTTTACTTAAATTATCTCCTGAAGGCAATTTGCTGTATCCTGCAGAAAAACTGTTCAGCTCTGTCCATCAGAAGCGGCTCTTTTTCCTCAGGATTCTTTCCCCAGATGTAGTGTTAACTCCTTAGACCTGCTCTACATCTACATCTTCTGCCAGAGGAGCTACATGACTGACCAAAATGAGAAATTTGGTCAGCTAAAAATTGACAAAAGATAAATACATTTCCAATAAAGTCTCTGTTGTGGTGTGATTTCCTATACTTAGAGACATGACTAAGCTACAATGATAATTATTCCTTATTTCTAGCAGGAGAGTCAGTGACCAGAGTGGGGCTGGAACAAGATCAAGCTGAGGTTGTTGCACTGATGTAATGGTACATCATGAACGTTTGACCTCATTATTATTGAAATTTATCTATTCCTCTGTGTCTATTTTAAGTGCAGAAAAAAAAATAGTTTTATCCTCAGTATTCCAAAAATTATGTAATTAATATATTCTCAAGTGATAGGCAGCACTGCAAGTTTTTTAAGCAGGTTCCAAACCCAGAGAAGGTTAGAAAAAGAGGGAAAACCAGTAGCTCTTTCAGTTAAATGAATAATAGACCTGGTTGCTGGCAGATTCTTTTCTACTTAATCAAATGCCTTCATTTCATAACAGGAGATGTCTGGAAGTGGAGACCCAGTGCTGCAGCAAGGTCCCCCCTGTATCAAAGATTAGTAAAACCCAACAATAAATTATCATGCAAATTACAGGACACTGCATGTTATACTAAAGAACATTATGACCTGAAGTCTAGGAGCTGAGATATTCACTAGATGGAAGTTTTGTAGCAGAAAATAAGGAGTTCCTTATTTGAGCATTCAGTGGCACATGAAGAAATAATTACAGAAACTGTCATTTGTTTTACCAGGACAAATGTTTGTTGTTTTAAAATGTGTGTTCTGTAAAAGGCATCCCACAATTAAATGCTCCCCCACTCATGTTCAGGGATCAAAACCATGAAAAGGCTCTCCCCATGCAAACAACAACAATAGCTACCACCTTGTGCGCATTTATTTTCAGATGAAAAACGCTCTTGTCTCTTTAGTTAACAATCTCTGCCAATTTGGCCTGATGGATTTACTGCACATCATTTACTGCTGCTGTCCAAATAATCTCCATTCATGCCCATAAAAGACAGTGTCAACAACTGTAATAATAGCTCACTTGTTTTTTCACCACTCCAAAAAGAAGAGACATCCTGGGTTCAGAGGGATTCTGAAAGAAATAGTGTTAATGAATAGCCTTCCCAGCTGTATGCACGATGGCAAGTGAAAAACCTCCCCAAGTATTGCATAACCGAGCATCGACGTCCCTGCTTTCCAGAGCAGGCACCTTGCTCATTCTTCTTAGCATCGGTGCAATTGCACAGGATACAGGTTAGCACAGAATTGGCCTCAATATCTCCACTGAAGCCAAAAGGTTTTATCCCCACAGACCAACTGATGCTGAAGAGACAAGATAATTTCCATCTATTTCAGCTCTAGTTCATCTAATCCAATGGGAGTAAGTAGTTACACAAACTTTGAGAAACAAGAGCAAGGAGAAAATTAACTCCCGTAACCCTTCACTGATGCTTTTATTCTCCAGACTAGAATAGTAACTTTCTCCCTGAGAAAAAAAATAAAATTTCTGTGTCCTTCTCAAGGGCGTTCCACATTTTCAGAGGATATCGAATTTTCTTTCATGCTTTCCTCAGCCCTGGACCTCTTGCAACAGAATCTGATTTGGCAACATCCTCTGGTAGGCCACCCACACCATCTGGAGAAGAGACTTTCTGCAGAGTGAATGAAGCAGCTGTAAGAGTGTTTTTAGGGAGGGAGATGAATAATGTGGCAATAGAGGATTTGCAGGCATTAGATATGTTCTCCCAGTAGCAAGGCGCTGATTTCACTCCCTATTGAACTGAGGCAACTCTGCTCGTTACACAGACTGCTTTTTATACCATAGGGTGTTGGGATCACTGCACTTTTCAACTACTGCCAAAGGCTTTATGCCACTATATTTCCATGGCTTTGAAAGATCTGCAAAGTGTTATTGTTTAAAGCCTTCTTCACAATGGAGACCCCAACCAAGATACCGAGCTCTGCTTAGTTGTATCATGTCTTACGTCATTTATCTTGAACAACAGATATTGAAGGAAGCAGAGATGAGCTTTTTCCAAAAGGATTATAGACACAGGAATATTTTTCACTTAACAGGAGATTTAATTACAAAAAAAAAAAAAAAGAAGAAGATCCCCTTACTAACCTTTTCTTAGCTTTTATTATAAATAAGCAAAAAATACAATTTTGGTACTCAGTAAAACAAATGATGAATTTCAAGCTTTTTGAAACTCTTAATATTTCACTGAGGTAAAAATCCCTGCTCCAATTGCTCTAGAAGCAAAATAAAACCATATAGATTGAGAGGAATCTTGATTTTCAGATCTTATGGCTGCAAACAGGAAATTATTTTCATTTGATAAATATTTGTCTATTCCTGTGTCCTGAAGATAACTAGCTTCTTTTCATTGCTTTGTTACTTTCATTCAAAAGCGGTTTGTCCTTAGGAACAGCCCTTATTTTTCAGGTATTTTCTATTTTACTTTCCAGCATGCATTTTTCTTTTTATTCCTTTTCTTTCTGATAGGAAAAATAAAACAAATAATCAACATGGTTATACACCTGCTTTCTATTTTAACCGTATTGTTTTAAAACAAACCCTTCATTCATATTGTTACAAACACCAATAATTCAGTGTCATTTCACTCTAATCCACTCTGATCCCAAGATATCTATTACAAGAACCTGGGTTACCCTTCCCTCCAGGGACAGGTCATAACACCTCTTGGTAACACTGTGTGATGGCCTCTGTACAAAAACATATAAAAATGTCATGCTGGAAGTAAAGTAACATAACAAAATTCATATGTAGAGTTAGTACTAACTGTTAAATTCCTCATGTTTTGTGTATAATTATTTTTTTTCTCAGATGCCCATTTTAAATGTGTGTCTCATCTGCTGCATTTTTTTTTAATTTAAAATGTTCAATTGAAAAAACAAATGCAAATCTTTGGCGGAAAAATTTATTCTTAGCAATATAGGACCACGAGAGATTTTTTTTCTTTGTCATTATGAGCAAGGACACATGAATTAACAACAATGTACAACAATTATCTTTACCAATTTTTTTTACTATTCTTCTCAGAACTTGTTTTGTATGAGTGATTCCTTCAGAGATAATTTGCACAAAACAACATGTCAGCATCATAGTTTTTTCAGAAAAAGTCAAGTGAATGTAGTCTTGTAATGCACAAATTTTGGGATTTTATGGTAAAATTTCGTGAAAGACAAGGGAGAGGTATAAGTAAAAATCTAAAGGGTTAGTGCAAGTCATTATAGCTAAAATATATTTTCAGATACACAAGTTTGGTCTTTTTACAATGCTCTAAGAATGATCTGAAGATCTTTCCTGGCAATTCTGATATGCCTAACACCAAAAAATAAAATGAAAATCTGATTTTCACACCCAATTTTAAAATCCCTTGAAAAATAAAAAAAAGGTGACTTATAGTGTCCCCAAAACAGTGAGAAATTATTTCTATACTCAGAGTGAAATTCTTGGCTGATATATAGGGATTGAAATTTGGTATTTGTTTGGGCTTTTTCTTGTTTTTCGGATTAAATATGACCTCTGTTCTATATAACCCTTTTCTATGATGAGATTGAACAAGTAAAATTAAAGTATAAACCAATGATATTTGGGGGAAAAATTGATATTGTTAACTTCCTTTTTTCTTCAATCATTACTCATGATTGAACAGCAAAAAAAATAAATAATTTATAAATTTTGCAGAATCCTCCAGTTTAATTACATGCTGGATTTGAATGTAAATCTTTGATGACCTCCACCTTCATCATAAAGTGCTTTTTTAGCAATTGAACTGTGCCCATATATTAAGGGAAAATTTAAATGCTGCACACTTGCAGTAACTCAAGCTGTTTTTGCACTCTCCCCGTTTTACGTTTCGTTCCACAGGTACCATTTTAAAGCAACAGAGTCATACATTCCTCATGTCCAATCAATCATGGCCTTTCCTCATTACACTGGCCATAACAAGCTGGTCCTGTTGAGTTATGTTGTTTACATCATGCTGACAGCAGGAACTTGCTTGAAATCAAGACACTTGTCTTTTATGGGGTTGAACTGTTTCTTTTAAAAGGAACCTATGGATTTTTCAGAGACGTTTCCCTTTAAAGTAAGTTTTATTTCTAGAAAAAAGATCAAAAATGTTAGAGAAAGAGCTCTCTACTGCTCTACTCTCTGATAGTATTAAAAAAAAGATACATTATATGATAATGATATATGATACATTGATCCTACTACAAATATGCATAAGTTTTATGAACATACATCCGCGGAACATCTGGCAATCAAAGAACTGTAAAAACTTTGGGGAATTGAAGACAAAATCCATTTAGTAATATGCTGGTATCTAACTGGTATCAAGCTGGCAGATTTCTGCCTCTGACTGTGTCTGCTTCTAGCTATAGCTTTCTGAATATAATTTAGAATGGGATTGTTTTCTCATTTTGTTTTTTTACCCTAGAGCAGTCCTAAATGCATTCAAAATTTGAGCACACAGTTCTCCCTGATTTAATTAATGTTTCCTCCATAGCAGCTCACTTTCCTAATTTAATGTGACAAGTGATTAGGTCCAAATAAAGTAGCTTTTCCATTTTCATGCATTCACCCAAGCCAGTCAAAAACAGTTGACAAACAAGTAAGTACTGATTAAGAACTAAGAGTATTTTATAAAATATGTAGAAGGAAAAGATAACTTTTTTATTAAATTGAAGACTGTATCACATACTCATGCATGTAATCTACCCTGCTTTTTATTCATGTGAGGGTATCAATTCATAGGTAAATTCCTAATGTAAAGTGTAAGAAATTCATAAAATCAGATAATATCAAGCTATGATATGCTGATAGGATTGTTATTATTTTTTCACATCAATAAAAATGCATATCTAATCCATTAACAGAAAGGGAAGAGAAAGAAGAAAAGCAAAAAAAAATTAGACACTAAGTGAAAACTATTCTTGTCTTTCTGCCTCAGCCAAGGCTATTTAATCTTGTCGGAAGGACAATTTGCAGATCAGTATCTTCATGCCATTGCTTTCCCCTACTAAAAAAGTGTTTTGCATGTTATCTGGACAAAATACAAGATGTTGTCAAAACAGAAGGACATGGAGAAGAGCAGAATGCGTTGGGTTTGGTTCTCCAAATAAGATATCAAATGCAACACTGAACAGAAATCTTGGCCATATTTGACAAGTTTTTGGGAGCAGAGCTCATTGCTGAATGGGAAAATACATAACATCCCCTTTTTTACATTTTTCACAAGAAAATCTAGCATCTTCACCCAGGAGCAGGATCATTTCAGTCTTATGTTTCCTAATTGCTCATTCCTCAAGCTCACACTATATCTTGCCCAAGAGTTTCCATATGTATTTGTTTAATTGGAAGGCAGACTCACTTCTCAGTGTTAAAGAGTGGTAGAGAGATAAAGTGCTCAAGTACTGCATTTCCTTTGACACAGATCTTGGGATGTGAGTACTTTGGAAGGTCTATTATGCATCTCACACTAGCACAGTTAACAGCAGTTCAAGTTAGAAATGCTCCTGAGTCCATTTTCTCATCAAAGTGAAACTTATACAATGGTTGCTTCTATTAATAGTACTGTATTCACATAAGTCTCCAAAAGCCCTGGTGTTCATAATAGTGTGGAGAGACACATATGATTATCATCTGCTTTTACCCTCAGTCACTGTGAAGAGCTGGTCACATGGTACTGAAGGTGCATTCAAATGTCTTAAATATAGAAATCTTGAGTGTTTGAAAGAGGAAGCCTTTCAAACCACATTGCTTTACTTGCAGTAACAGCTTGCTCCACCAAGACCTACTTATAATGTATATGAGCTATCACATCTTGAGATGTAAGAGAGGATAATTTTAGTTAACTGTAACACTTCTATAAAATTCTTATCCTACATAGATTCCAAACATTTGGTTTTTGGGGTTTTTTATATTTATTCCATAGTAGACATTCAGCTTTAGGAGCAGCACTTTTAGTTTGACACTTTTGGTATTTACTATACCTGATTATGCTTACTCTTATTGCTACCATGGTGACTATTCTCCATGTCCCCTGATGTATATTTTTCCTAGGTCAGCTTTTGCCTGGGACAAGATTCTCTTAATAATGTAACCCTAGAGTGCCAGTTATGATTATAACTCCCTAATAGTTTGTTGCCTCACATGAGATTTAAAGAGAAAGCGTGGGAATAGTCTTCTGTGGAACTTGGTGTATGGTGTAGTATTTCATGTCCTGTCTGTAGTTTAAATTGTACATTTACTTGTGGTTCAGACAGTATATCCAAAGCCCTGACTATTTTAATTTTTATCATATCAATACTATATTATAGCAAGGCTACTTTATTGATTGCAACATAAAAAGCACATAAATAGTTCCTGACTGAACTGGGTGGAATGAATTCCAAAGAGTTATCTCCTTTTAGAGAAACTTTAGGTAACATGAGGATCATTATAGAATCAAATATATATCAGCCTGAATATGAAGTTCTTTGTCACAGTGACAAAGGCAGCCAGCTAAAAAGCACAGATCAGAGTTTCCTGCAAAATACATTTTTCTACTCAAAAACCAAACCCAGTAGTGAGTTTGGGTGTTTGTGTTGTCATGGACACATATATGGAGATAGATGTGAAGAGTCTAGGATCCTTATTTGTATCACTATCCACTTTGAACTTGACAGTATGGATCCTTTGAGGTCCAGGGGACTTTTATCAATACAGACAAGGGCAGAGTTAGCTATGTACTATAGTCAAATACTCTGCTTCAAGTAATCTTAATTTTTCCCTTGTTAACACTAGCATTTTCAGGGAGCCCCAGTTTGGGCATTCAAAGAGCCAACTGATTCTCTGATCATGTATTAATCACATCCTGTGTGCAAGGGCATCCTTGTAAAATATTTTATCCTCTGCTTTTATTGTGTACTTAAAAAATACATCATGTCTTAGAAAATGCTATATATAGTGTGTGATGGGTGATTAAAACCTTCTTCAGTATTCTCAAAAAAAGCCAGGACCATGGTTTTAATTCTATCCCACTTTACTGTTTTCACATAGTATGCCTGGGGTTGCAATTATTGTGATAGTTTTGTTTCTGTTAGTACGAATATGATGGTGCAGTAAGCAGATGCTGTTTATTACATACTAAATTATATGATATTTCACAGAATCACAGAATCGCAGAATATGCCAAGTTGGAAGGGATAATCGAGGATTATTGAGTCCAAATCCTGACCCTGCACAGGACAGCCCAAGAGTCACATCAAACACTTCTTGAAATCTGTCAGGCTGGTACTGTGACCACTTTCCCTGGGAGCTGTTTCAGTGCCTGATCGCCCTCTGGGTGAGGAATTTTTTCCTAATATCCAAACTAAACCTCCCCTGACACAACTTCAGATCATTCCCTCAGGTCCTGTCACTGTCACCAGAGAGAAGAGATTGGTGTCTGTCTTTCCTCTTCCCCTCACATGGAAGATGTAACTGCGATGAGGTCTCCCCTCACTCTTCTCCAGGTTGAATAGACCAAGTGTCCTCAGTCTTTACTCACATGGCTTCTCCTCAAGGCCCTTCACCAACTTCGTTGCCCTCCTTTGGACACTCTCTAATAATCTTTCTTATATTGTGGTGTCCAGAACTGCCCCCAGTACTCGAGATGAGGCTGTTCCAGAGCAGAGCAGGACAATCCCCTCCCTTGCCCAGCTGGCAATGCTGTGCCTGATGCCCCCCAGGACACTCTTGGCCCTCCTGGCTGCCTGGGCACTGCTGACTCATATTCAACTTGTCATTAACCAGGTCCCTTTCCATGGCACTTCTGTCCAGCTTCTCATTCCCCAGTCTGTCTGCACGTCCAATCCAGGATTAGCCTGTTTCAGGCACAGAATCCAGCACTTTCCCTTGTTGAACTTATGGTTGGTGATTTCCCAGATCTCTAATTTGTTCAGAGTTCTCTGCAAGGCCTCTCTTCCTTCAAGCAAGTCAACAGCTCTTCCCAGTTTTGTATCATTGACAGACTCAGTATCCCATCCAGTCCAGTATCCAAGTAATTTCTGAAGACACTGAAGGTCACTGACACTACAGCGGGGTCCTGTGGAACCCCAGTAATGACAGGTCACAGTCTGATGTCACCCCATTCACCATAACCCTTTCTGCCTGATCCATGAGCCAGTTGCTCTCCCACCATGTAACACAGTTATCCATCTGAGTGCTGAATATTTTGTCCAGAAGGGTACTGTGAGAGACAGCATCAAAACCTTTACTGAAATCCAAAATGAAAGAAAAATCCTGTACATGAAAATTGAAGCTAGATCAAGTCAAGCTAGAAATGAAGTGGAGAGTTTTGATTTTGAAGCCAATTGACTTTGGAATCACTTGTGAAATAGTGCAGCGGATTCTACAGAATTGTTAATACTCTTAAATCAAGACTGGGTTGTCATTGTTATTAAGTTTTAATTAAATAGGATTTGCTTAAAGAAAAATTCAAGGCTTGTTGTTAGGTACGATACCTAGCATTTCTTTCTGGTTCCAGAATTTCTGAAATACATGCTGTAAAATAAGGTTTATTTTCAAATCTATTCACACAGCAGTATTTGTTTGCTCTTTCTTGCTGTTACTCTTTGCCTTCAGAACATTCGTAGGAGACAGTCTAATACCATTTTAGTCAAAAAGCAATTTCCCTCCTGGTGGAAGGAAATTTCTTTCTTCTCTGAAACACAATAGGGACATAAAGGAAAGGAAACCGTTCCATCATACTTATATTTTCTTTTTCTTGTACTGTATTGTTAACCAGTTCACAAAGCTTCACGACACTCCATACACCTTTCATGGAGTATTATGGAGAAGGAAATTAAAGAGTGGAGATACAGTCTTATACCTGAAGGCAGGGGACAAAATTCTGCTCTCACTTTACAGCAAGAAAAACCCAGAACTACTACTTCAGAATACATAGATTTTCCGTATATTTCCTTCTAAAGCCTGAAGGCAGAGTATAGACTATCATAAATAAATAAAAAAGAAAAAAGTTTTAAACACAATCTTCAGGAATTATTTCACACATGTTCTTATTCCACAGCATCTTCTCCCTCCTAAACTTCCCAAAGTAAACACCAGTAGATTTACAGAATCATGAAACTCTATTGTGTCATGCTTTTGTCTTATATTGCAGTGCCAGGTAACTCTAAATATCAAAAGAAACTTATCTCTTTTCAGTGTCACTTACAGCTCTCATCATAACTTCTTTTGTTCTGCTGGCATTTATTTCTTTATCAAAAACTGCCAACAGTTCTGGAGGAAATGTTCTGCAGACACCGAAAACCTGTTCCAACCAGCAGGTTGTTTCCTACATTACACACAGCTGAAATGATGGTGGATTTCCAGGTGACCAGTTTTGAATGACTGTGCCCAGATTCATCTATTCTGCAAGTTCAAACTACTAAGTAAAGCTGGAAGGTGCAATAAACGTAGTGCACTGTGTCTATGGGTCAATAATCATCTGCATCACAGGACCTGTGAAGAGTTCACTCTGATTGATTTATGTGACTTCTTTCTGCTATTTAATCAAGTGCTGTAGCAGAGGAAATATGTATAAGTTGCTGCAAACCAGTATAAATTTCTGCAAAATTTTATTTTTCACTCTTCTTTTTTCTTATTTGTTCCACAGCTGTTGTCTTATTACTGTAGGTAGAATTCAAATTATTGTTATTAGATTATGATATCTATCTCTCAATAACCACGTGCAAATGACAGTACACGGTCTACAGTATAGTATAGCATTTCAAATTCAAACATTCAATTCAAAATTTCAAATTTTCAAGGCAGCTGCTTCTTAATGTTCTTATGTTTCCTTTAACCTCATGACTGACTGACACAGAGGGGCTGCAGATCAGGCTGCAAAAGTCAGTTTCTTTTTCAGCAGAACTATTAATCCAAAATTCTGCTGAACATTATGTACTATGTACAACTCATTACAACAGTGATTGCCAATAATTGGACTTCTAAGAACAATGGGGTTTTTTCCATGGGTATGTTGTTTGAAAAATTTAAATATTATCATAAGCTTTCCCTTATATATTTGGTTTGCTTTTTCTGAGTTTGATTTTAGAATTTTGAAGAGTTTTTTGAGCTTCTTCCTGCATAATCAGTTCATTGTCATCATGGAAAGAAACTGTGGATGTTCCATCCTCTGACACCAGACCTCCATTTGTGACACTTTTAGGATTTCTTCTGACATCTGAAGTGGGTTTGGCCATGCAAACTTTTCAGACACCTCTGTTTCATTATTCCTATATGATGAGTTCCACAATAAAAGCCACAGAAGACACAGTCAAAGAACACAATATCTGCAATCCACCTTTATTAAGGTCTACCAAAATTCTCTTTGGACTTCTATGCATCAGAAAAATAACACCACATCAGAAGCCTTGTATAGCAGTTGCCTAAAATTAAATTGGGAGGGAGGGGAGAGGGGAAAGCAAAAAAAAAAGAAAAAAAAAAAAACCGAACCAACTGAGAAGAGATTTTAATAAAAAGCTTGACATATGATGAAGACACTACTCTGAGGATTAAAGAAGATAGGAGTGTTGTGTTGGAATAGAAAACTTTTATTTGCAATTGGCACTGTAGAGAGCTATGAATTCTGGGACATGGTTTGACTTGTACCTCAAGCTAAAGCATGAATGGACCCAAATGTAGCCCGTTCTGGTAATGCTCTGATTTGACAATTATTTGGAATATAATTACTATGATTTTTGGCAGTTATTTGGAACGTGCAAATACTGGAAGATATGGGGTGATGGACACAGCACTGGATTTTTGCATCTTGGCTATTAAGTATGCAGCACACCTTCCTTGTCTTGGCTCCCAGGATGGTCATGGCAGATCCATTATATGGTATAAGATACCCATCCACCCAGGTCAAGAGAACAAAATTTTCTGTAAAGGTCGCCGTAGCTCTATCCTCTTCCTTTTCTTCATAACATCAAAAAACAGAGAGCCAAAAGAAGGTGTTGCCTTCTTCTTCCTGCATAACAAGTGTAGATATCTCAATCAGTTTCCTCTCCTCAGCAATAAATATTAGACATGAGCCTGAAAACACTGGGTTTGAGGAAGGTGCTTGGCAAGATAAACTATTTCAAAATTCTTACTAACACAAGAGAAAGGGTGGCTGCATCTTCTCTTCTCCTGCGCTGAGTCCTGCACCCACACACTAAGATTTTTTTTGTCTCTGAATGGGTTATTATATTGTGACCCATCTCTCACTCCAGCTACCACGGTTCTGTGACATTCTTTTACCTGCATGCATAAATTGATTTTCACTGATGCTTTATACAGGTTTTGAATGCTGTTATATAGGACATCAGAATAGAAAAAACATTCATCTATTACAGAAAATGCTTCCTGTCTATGCTTCATCTTTCCAGACATTTTTCATTTATCTCTAGAAAAAACATAGCAACCATTGCAGGCGCTTATTAAAAAAAAAGTGATGGGTCACAAAAATGCTCCTGTTTCTCATTCTTCTCTTGAGAGGGCAAGTGAAAAGCTCTTTGAAATATTTCCTCAATTACTGATTCAACAGACAACACCACTGAAATTAAAATGTGTACCAAAAACAAACTGCAAGGCCTAAGAGAAAAAAGATTTCTGTAAAAGTATCAGAGCTTCATTGGTTTTTGTTGACGTTGGATCATTTTGTTTTACAACATACTTTACTGAATATATGATACTTATAAATCTTTGGAGCAATGCTAATTTTTCCTTTGTTTACTTCTCTTTCATAAATCTTTGGTGGTTTTGTAACTTTTCTCTGTCACATAGCAGAATTTTAATTTCTAAATGTGTTTCCATTGGTGCATAAGTAATATCCATATCTTTTATGCTTTAGAGATTTCACTGAATAGAGAGTATTTTACAGTACAGATTTTATGAAAGCAAATGTAGTGTTGAATGCCATTGGTATCTGATAGTTAATATTGTTGTATCTCCTGCCATAGTTCATTAAGCAGAAGTACAGGAAGTGGATTATAACAGCAAGCCCCAGCATCTGCTAAAACTCAGTTGAGACCTGAGAGATCTACACTTTCAGAGGGCTTTTCTTCTATACCATGTGTTGAAGTATTGGCACATCCACAAATCCTCTTCATTCTCTTTCTGATAAAGCACCAGACAGAATGAAAAATAAACTCAGGCTTCACAGCTGCATTTTAAAATGTGTAAATTATGAGTTATTGCCTTCTCTATTAATGAGAATTATTAATAAGACTTTCAGCAAACAACATAGTACAACTCTTCTTTCTTTTACTCGACAACATTTTAACAGTTGGTCTACTTGGTAGGGACCTTAGGTTACCAAGAAGCCTTCACTGCCACTCAGTAAATAGTTAAATCTCTGCAAAGCATATACAAAATAGAACTTACCACTCTGTATTACTTATAACTGTTCTGTTTATGTGAAACATATAAACAGGCAAGTTTTCTGACTAGGACTGACTACGCTTCCTTCACAAAACTATAATTATGGTATAATCTGAAGGAAAGAGAATGTGGATGCCCTGGCAGATAAACATCAGCAAATACTGTCTTGCATGTTTTGCCACTTTTGTAGAGGTTGGGCATCTTATTTACCCATCAGTAGCTTGCCAGTACTCTGGGCAGCAATTTTTCTGTTTGGAAAAATTCAGTGCGCTTTGGAGAAAAAATAATTAATACCATTAGCATTGTCTCCTCATTCATTTCAGGTGATGTTACAGAAGTGATTGTCCGTTTTCAGAAGAAGCAATTATTAAAGTAACATTTTAAAAGTCAAATAAAATGCAACATAATCTAAGCCAGTTTAGCAAGTGTTTTCCCTTGCAGTTAAAACACAGACAGTAACTGGGTTAATTAAGAGAAAAGATTTTATTCCTTGTATATGGAGGCTATAAAGGGATGACTGTAGTTAGTTTGTTTTAAAAGTGACTGTGTTTGCAGCCATCTTAATTGCAGAGCACATTGTGCGATGCCCTAGAATTTAGTGAGTAACCTTCTCTCAAACAAGAATCCATTGCAGTGCTGCCTGGAGTGATCCTCTCTGCTATGTAGCAGTATTGAGTTGAAATGACTGTGACAATTTGGGGATGCTGAAGTCATGTGTAGCCTATTTACCTTGCAGATGGGGGAGCAACCTCATTCTCCATGGCTCAGCACCTGGCAATTTCGGCTCTCAAAGAGCCGCTTGCAGATGGCATGTCCCAGGTATTGGCTCCCAGGCTTTTGTCAGTGAGAGACTGCTATGTACCAGCTGCGTGGTACATTTTCTTCTGCTGCATTTCCCAGCATGGTCCTTCCACAGGCTGCTTCTGCCTGGCTCACCACTGACTGTTCTGACTGAAGCTCTTGATGAGGTCTTTCCCCAAGCATTCAGTTTACATCTGAAGCTTCAGAATAAATCCCTGCATCTGACAAGACTTTGCACTCAGTGTTCCTCTTTATTTGGTCCCAGAAGTTCTTCAGAACATTTAATTCCTTCTGTAAATGGTTGGGTTTTTCTAAATTCGATGCTCGTATAAAGCTTCCTCCCATTTCTATTGTGTTGCAAATGTTGTTCATTCCTTGAGCTACAGTCAGTCTCCTATTGCTTGTTGTTATACATTTTTGTTGTTGGTTTTTTGGCCCATTTTAATTTCCTCTCTTTTCTTTTTCAAATCCAAACTACATCATAAAAGAGCTAACAACCTAATTTCTCTGTGTTCAAGCTTGGTAACATATAAAACTGAAATAACAAGCAGACATTGACTTCTGTCAATGTGCATAATAAAACATCATCCAGAGAGATTGAATATGGAACAAAACAAAGCTGGTATTCACTGAAACATGAAGCCGTCATTGCAGTCATCATTATAGCCCTGTATTAAGAAAAATTACTGTAAATTAACATTTTAAAAAGATGGAATTAGAGACTGAGGAAATGCAGTTTGTGTTTAATCAGGAACCAAAACTTTCATTTACTGTATGACTGAGATACCCTACAAATAGTGTGCTTTTTTTCCCTCTAGTTAACCAAAACCACTCACAACATGCTGAGGTTGGTGTTGTCCTGACCTACACCTAGGAGGGTTGCTTGAGGTAAAGCCAGGGTCATATGTGCTTTGAAACGTGTTTCTCTCAAACACTGAAGACAAAAGTCTGGGATATGGCTATTTGGCCTGTCCTTTCAGCTACCAATCCTGCACTCCATCCTCCCTGCTCAAACTATTGCATCCCCAGCTTGCATCAGTTCAAAACAAACTTTTTGCCTTTGTTGGATGGATGTTTCCTACCTTAGTGTTTCATAAAATGTTCACTTTTTAAACAGCCACTTTGCCACTTACAAACTGAATGTTGTTGCATTATTTTAGGACAATGATGTGTAGTTAGGCCTGAAGAAAAAAACAGCTCACATCCATGATTTTTAATAAGACTGACAGCTCCCAAATCCTAAACAAGAATTCTTCTGCTGTATAAGGCTGTGGTCTAGCAGTTATTTATATAATATTGTGATGAAGATGACAGGGGTTGCAAGATGAGATCTGTTTATTTAAAACTAAGAAACTTAAACCCAAACGTTGTTTACGATGATGCACAAGCTTGGTAAACTCATTTTCTCTCTCATCAATTGTGTTTGTTCTGTAGATTGTTTTTGAAGATCCTGCCACAGAATCTGACCTTTACAACTGACCGTGTAGTGGTGTAAGGTATTTCTGTCTTTTTCTAATTTAAAGATTTCTTTAGCCTATGGACTAAAAAAAAAAAAAATTGAAAAAGACAATTCAAGCACATATCTTCAGCCACTTCTCATTCAGTTTGTGGTCTCTGCAGCCTTGCACACTCTCTGAAGACACTCTTTTGGGATTTGAATGTATAAGCACCAATGAAAACTTAGAGTATTGTAGTGTACAGCTGGATGAACACACAGCAACGTTTCTTTCTAGTAGTTTATGACAGTAATTTATCATTTGTAGTAGTCTTGAACTTATTTCAAAATACAGAAGGAAAAAGCCCCCCAATCAACATTGCTCCAGCATCTTGATAGTATAGGAAAATTATGGTTAAAATGGTGCTTTTTATGAAAGCCATATAGCTTCAATTTTAGCTATTTCCTTTATGTTTTAACATGTTTTCATATGAATTAAAAAGCTCCTAACAAAATAAATGCTGAGCTTACTAAAAGACATAAACTGGGAATTTATTCCAAAATCTGGTCTGAGAGTCTGATTTTGAACTTTAGGCATGCCTTGAGTCTCTGTGCAGTGTATTTTTCTCAAAGATGAGAAATTAAAGGGATTGACTTTTACCTTCTTCCTGTAAAATCTTATCAGCTAATTAAATTAATACTTTGTGATTTTTTTAATTCCATTTCAAATTACTACACCAATTTCACAATAGACATAGGTCTTTATTAATATCAAATAAGTTTTGACTAAATGCAAATTTATTCTTAGTAAGACAAGAAATTTGAGGGTTTTTCTCTAAATTATTGGTATTGCCATTTTTCACTTAAGTGAGTTTTGGCAAAATAAAAAAAAAAAAGCAGACCTGGATACTTGATGTCTGATTGAATACACAGTATTAAGAATTGAGGCCAATTTCCTAAAAGTTGTTGTGGATTTCCTTCAGAGACAGACTAACACCAAAGAAGTTTGGTTCTACTGATAATGTTAATTTTATTTCAGCAGAGGCTATATGCTTTTGTTTATTTATTTAAACTTTAATTTAATACATTACTTGCTTTCTCTAACATAGCATATAGTAACATACAAATCCCATCCAGACTAAAATTCAATAAACATAGTATTACTTTTCCTTCTAAGAATAAAATTAAAAAATCAAGTTAAGGAAAAAGCCAGGGAAGCAAAAAAGCTGCATAAACCAGAGGTTTCAGTAAAGTAGTCTTGTAGATAAATAATACATCTGTTTTTATACATGCCTCATCCAATATACAAAGATATATTTTCCATGGAGATAAAAATGAACAAAAGTATTCTCAGAAATATCAGCAAAATAAACTGTTCAGCGAGTTCTTTCCTATCATGCCTATTTGTCTCAGGGTTTTTGAAAGCTGCTCTGTTAGATGAAATTCCTTCCACTCAGTTTGCTGTGCAAGGATGCTTTAGTGGAGATGAAGTGGCCCTTGCTGAGGGATAAGCCCTTCAAGGGCCCTTTGGCATCTGCCCTTCAAGCAGCCATATAATCAAATTCATTACATCCCCATATTCCTCCTCCCACAGATGGCATCACCTTGGTCCATTTCCCACAGGCCAACATGGCTATTAGGAATATTTCAGCAAGGTTCTTCCAGTGCTCCCTCTGAGGCACCAGTTGAAGAGCATGTGTACCACACACAGCCCGTGACTACAGCACATGGCCCAGGTTTTAGGACCTGCCTGCCTCACATAATTCCTTCTAAGAGCCTTACAGGCCAAGGGTGTGTGAAGGGTGAAAATCACTGCTCTTTTCTCTGGCATCCTTCAGGTTCTCCAGAATCTTCCCTTGAGGTGTATGGGATCACCCACAAGTTGCTTGCACAGACTGTCCTGCAGGCATGAAAAGTGAGGGCTTTATGTGGGACAGGAGCTGAGCACAACCGCACGATGAGTGTGAGGAGGAAGGCTGAGCCAGAAGGATACGTGCTTGTTTGTAGCAAAAGTCCATTTTGTCCAGTTTTTCTTGAGCAGTGCTCATGTCTGTAAGAACTAACACTCTGAGCAAGAGCAGCTTCAGGATATGCCTGAGGTGTCATGGGAACATCTGCTTGCCTTGGGTGCTGAGGAAAAAGTATAGGTTCTCCTGAATCGTCTGCTGGTCATACAAGCACATTATAATTGGATGATATGACCTCAAGTTTTAATGCTAATCTGCTCTGCAGGTTCTAGTCAACTGGAAACTCCAGAATGAGTATTTGCCTGGAAATGCTGAATCAGAGATCCAGGCAGTAGAGTACACTGTGTATATTGATACACATGCTGAGTTATTCAAGGCAGAAGACCATCCTCTGTGGGATGTTTTCTTCTGTTGCTGTGTTTACATGTGAAACCTTTGGTACATGTGTGTCCCACTGACATTTCTTCCTATTTTTTTTTACTTGTACATCAAACTCACTCAAAGTTTGTTAACCTGTATTGATTGCTTCTATTAAAGAATTTTGAGCAGTTTAAAGATTAACAAATGTCAACTTCCTTAAATGTTATGGTCCCACACGATTTCTGAAAATATGCTACATGAGGGGGAAGTTTTGCCACAATGGAATGGTTAGAACATACACTCTAATGTTTCTGGGGTTGCCATGATGAAATAATTCAAAATTCAAAGGAGTGTACCTAATGGGCTTACCATTTAAGAATAGGAAGAGGACTTCTCAAGCTTTTCATGTCAAAGGTCATATCTTGTTAAAATACAAGTTTGCTGCACCTCATATAGGTCAGGCTAACTAGGCAGTGACAAACACAGGTTTATACTGAATCAAAATTGCTGTCTTTTCATCTCTGAAAACCCCCAGAAATTGACTAGTTGTTAAAAGACATTTAGCTGTTCATGTTACAGTGCAAGCAGTTGGGTTAGAATGCGTGAGAACCCTGAGTTTTAACTGCAATTTTATTTCCTGACAAACTACCAGAGTCTTTGTCTCTTGCTCTTCCATCCTGTAAGGTGGAAGTAGTATTCAACCCACATTTACTCTCTGTAATGATAGAAACTAAAAATATGTGAGGTGTTTGCAAATTTTATTCTACTTAAGTACTGTTATGCAGTGTTACCATATGATTCATTAATCCTCTTATAGACAACTTGCTTCCCACTTGCACACTCTGTAACCGACTTCCAGAACATATCATGACCAGATGGAAATTAATTTTTAAAGCTTTATCTTGGGTGTTAAACCAAATTATTTATTGTAGATGTATCTTGTGAGTCACTAACTCTCCTGGAAACCTTTCTAGTTCAGCTGAAGCTCTGAAATAAAATTTCATTTATGTCACTGATTCAGACAAATAAAACTCCAACTCTAGATGAAATTAATTCTAAATTCTTAAAGTCCTACTCATTTCACTTTAAACAACTATAACTTTACTTAAAAGCATTTCAACTACACAGTATATCAACACAATCAGTTATGACTCTAATTTTCATCTGCAAAGACCCTTATCAAGCTCAAAGAGCCTTACCAAAAATGTGAAAAGAGACATCTTTAGATACTGTCTCGGGGATATCAAGATAAACTTTAAAAACTAAGAGCTTGAGAGTTCAAACATTTTACTACATTTTTACTTTATTTTCTTGATGTACTTATTAAAAGGATGCAGTAGTATGAACCTGTAATATGAATAGTATAGGTGTGAAAAAGCCACTCAGCTGAGTATCAACTTCATACATACATTAAAACCTATATAGATCATAATCTATATTTTCACATTTTGTTTCTATAATTTGGTGCATTTGTCACATTTTTCTGCTGTCTGTCCAATGTGCAGGTCACTTCTGTGAATTGCTGAAGATGCTGAATGGTCAGTGCAGTCAGTAGAAGCAGGGCCTGTGTTTGTTCGTTCTTCAGGACCACGTTTTGCAGTATCAGTGCTACAATTATCTGATTATAAAAGGGATAAATATTTATACAGACCAGTCCTTGAAAAAAACTTGCCCTTAGCCTCTGCACACCCTTGAGTCACAGTCCTATATGGCTGCCAGGTACAAAAGTTATCAGCTTGTTCAGGCAACTCATCTAAACTTTAACCTGTTGAGCAGAAATCTCACTATGTTTATCCTGACCTCATTAATTAGGAGAAATGTACATCTAAGTTAACATAATATGGGACCCTCCTTACCAAGCATACACAGCAGATCTTTAAACTTTATTCTGTTCTATTCTTTCCTTCCTTCCTAGGTCAAATTATGCATAAAAACCAAAACATACCCTTTGGAAGTTCTGTTGAGAAGTCAACACATATTTGACTACAGGGAAAGCAAATGCCCTGATGGTTGATTTCATCAGAATGCCCTTAATATTTGACTCCTGGTCTAAAATTCATACAGCTGAGAAGTATGTTGGGGAGGAAAAATTATGTGTAAGTGTGAAATACAACTGGTCCTTTTACCAGTGAGATGATCAAGACTCCAAGTTAGTGAAACATGAGTGAAAAAAATAATGTAACCCTGTGGCTAATATTTCAGGCTTTCACTGAAAATGTAAATCTCGGGAAAAAAAAAAACAAAAGAACTTGTTGTTGGTGCAGGCTGGCATGAAATTGTTCCTTTTCACTGCTAAAAGTGTTTGCATCTCAGTGCACACTATTTTCTTTTCCAATGCCCTCTAGTGCTAATTGAAGATTTTATTGCTAACTGAATATGCAGGAAATGCCTACCAGGAACCCAGAGCTGTTGAAAATAATGAAGGTTCTTGATAACTTGTTATTTAGTGCAAGCACTTGGGCTTCATTAATAAGCACATGTCTTCCTCAAGTTGGCTGAAATTAATACTGCTTAGATTTAAAGATGACTCAGAAAGAGTGGGTGTAATTCCACACGTTCAGATCAAAAACATATTGATGGAGCAAAATTGTGTGCTGTAGATACAAATTCAGTTTGCAAAGACGTGAAAATTAATATCATCAACACCAAACTTTCTTTGCCAGCTTCTTATTCTTATCTTTTCTGGCAATCCAATTTTCTGGTTGTCTTATTATGTTTAACAAAAAACCATATATCTATTGTAATCACCTATATTAGTGGAGCAACATAGCCATCACAATAGGAAAAATAAAATAAAGCATCTAACTAATGCAACATTTGTAGACTGGCAGTACTAATTTTAGTTCTTTAATAGCTGCTAATCAAACCAATGACATCTAAAAAACCCAAATTAATTCATTCTCATATTAGACTTAATACCACATGTGTTCTCCAACCACAAGAATAAACTCATCACACTATATATTTTAAAGCCAAATATACAATACAATTAGGGAACTAGCAAAATATGGAACAGATTTTCTTTTCTAAGTTAAAAAATAAAAATTCTAATTAGAAATTCCTCTTTGGGTTTGCAGTTTCAAAACATTTCTGAAATGTGGAAAGTGATTGAAAAGCAGGAAATGCCGCTATGAGAAAAGTTCCCCAAAAAAATCTGGGGAAATTTATGGATGGAGGATAAAAGAACCTCTGTTGAGGTGGGGAAAAATCTACGTGTCTTATTTCACTAAGCACAGGGGTGCACTAAGGCATGGAGAGCTTTTTTTCAAAACTGCTACTGAAAGCTGTAGCAGACTGAAGGATGAAGTGGGATTAAGTAGAACTTTGCATTTTCTATAATACTTCCAAGTTTTCAAACTACATACAGTTATTAATGAATAAATCCTCACAACCATGCTCTTGTAAGTGGTGTTATCCCTTTTGTATGGGGGAGGGAAGAAAAAAGTGGAAAATGAAGTTATTTAAGTCACTGGGTCATGACAAAGTTGGAAACAATCTAAGTGTTTTACGTCAGCCGTGTGGGCAAAGGAGAGGAGTGACATGTTTCCACATATTAGCAGCTAGAAATAGACTTCACTAATTCAATTCCTCTCTAAAAGATGACGTTTAAAAAGACTAAATAAAATAGATTTCTCTTAGCTATTCCTATGATTTCACTATCTGATGTCGGTGAGCTAATATAAATAACCCTGTCAAACTGGTATTGGTGGCTGTCCCCATTCTGTACCAGGGGAAATAAACCAGGGAGGGTTTTGTCTAATTAATCATCGCTGGTTTTCAGAAACTCCTCAGTGAGAGCTAGAGGCTGCCAAACTGGGATTTCTGCTGGCACCACACTGAGCCCCTGGGTTCTCTCACAGTGCTGCTCAAGTAGCAGCAGTATTTGATATAGTTCAGAGTATCTGACTGGGCAATGTGCTATCGTGATTCATCAAGAAAGGTGCCCTTTGAAAAGAGCTCAATATGTTCCTAGATTGTTAAATCACTGCATTTTGTCATTCTGTTTGGTGTAGGTATGAGTTATGCATATGACAAGTTAGGTCATTTGAACTAGTCACTTGCTTCACTAAGCACTAGGCTTTGCTGAGTCCAAATTGTGATGTCATTTTTGTTCAAGAAATGCATTCTGGCTTCAGAGTTTCATCCCTTATTACCAAAAGCAAAAGGCTACTGCAACAATGGTCTCTGTTTCACTCCTGAAAGTTATACACATTGGTGGGAAATTGGACTGATCCATGTCGTAACAGAGATTTTAAAAAATAATTTGAAGTGTCTGTGCCCGAGTGTTTAAAAAAGTCTTTTCATGCCTGTACCAAGTAGACTGTACCCATTTCCTTTCAACTTCTTCCTCTCTGTTACTTCTGTGTGACTTCAGCCTGCTGGCATGGAAGAGTGAATTGATTTTACTCTTCTAAAGAAACGGTCTGAAATAGTGGCAGTCGTCTTATCAAGCTTTTTACGTAAAGGCTTTTCAGACTTTATTAATTTAAATTCTTATTAGAGGCCTTCAGGGCATGTTCGGTAGTCATTTCTTTCAACTGCTTTTGCATTGTGTTTATTTTCCCTAAAAAGTTTCCCCTGGCAGGACTGTGTTCCTGACACATTTCAGATTTCAACTCTCTGTCTTTGGCCTGTCTTCCTATATATATCTGGTTATTTTTGCTGTTGTCTGTCACCTTGTGCATAAGCCAGACTGAACACAGCAAAGATACAAATAAACCCTTGGCTTTGGGCTTTGAAGGGAAGAGGAGACAGGTGCTGATGGTCAAGAATAAGGAAAGGTGCTGGATTCATCTAGCTTACTCTTTTGTGGAGAGCCCAAGGTGGCTTTTGAAAGTGCTTCCCTACGTGGAATGTCATCTTTTCAGCATAAACTACTATGTACTTGAACCAAATAGGACCAGATCCCTTGTACACAGAGCTACAGCAAAATAGGATTGCTGGAGGTGAAAAATGAAGAAAGAGGAGATATCACCTTGTGAAGGACAGTAACCAAGCTTACAATGAGAAAAGGTGTAATTTGTACAGTATGGAAATTTTTTCTAACCTCTGAATAGAAAATGCTCAGACTTTTTTCTATGTCACTAAATCATCTTTAGGAAAATAATAAGCATGGATATTCTGGTAGAACAGTTGACCATTTAAAACTGTAATTGAAAATGTAGTCATATAGGAAACATTTCTGTTTGAAGTCCAAATATGGGTGAAGGTAACAGAGCATTAAAGAGCTGTTCGTCTCTAGACATCTTGTGAATAGAAGTGGCGTATCTGGTCTTTTTGGCACAAATATTTTGCATTGATTACTAAACTGTTTTAGCATGGCAGCCTAGTACCTTGACTAAACAGCACTGATTTCATTATATACCATAATACCGTGGCTTTTAAAAATTTCCTTGCAATTTTTCCCTATTTGATATTGATGCTATTGTGAGTATCTATTATGAATTCTTCCTCATGTAGTGCTGAAAAGTGAAGCACAGACTTATTCTCCATGGCTGACATATATTATTTATATAGTCTGGTTTAGTGTATTCTGAACTTGAGGATAAAGCTATTTCTCTGCCTCTAAATCTGTTGTTTATGGGCTACTGACCTTCAAAATATCATGTCTTAAAAGACAACACAGTGTTTTATATAAGTTGATAGACAGACAAATAGATGGATTTCTATTAATAGGCTGATTGCTGTGACTGAAAAATTTAGTTATGCAAATGAACAATCTTTTTCTCTTCGCTGAATTAATTATTAAGGAAGAAGACAGAGGCTGAGACATGAATTTTCAGCAGAAGCATAACTCAGTGTTTTCTGAGCCTTGGTGAGACTGTCTGTCCACCTGAAGCCATGTCCATCCCAGCCTGTGGCTGCGAAACGCTCTGGATGGCCAGTGCCCAGCTCTGGAAGACAGAGGAGTTTTTGTCCCACTCCTTACTTCCAAAAAGGAGTCTGGGTGTCATGGAAAGTCTTCTGCAGGATTTCTTTGAAATGAAGCACCATAAGTTCTACCCACTGCACATTTTGGTCAACTGAATGGAGTCAAGGATCCACCTGAAAAAAGCAGAGAATATTCCAGGCATTTCATCCCTCCAGACTGACTGAGAAAGCATTGGAAGTTGATGATGAAAAATAATCTGTCAGCCCAGGTTAGCTAGGGGTTAAATGAATCAAAGTGAAGCCCAGCTTGCTGGGCTGCTGCTAGGCAACAAGTAACTGCATTCAGAAATTCCCCACTAATTGATTCTTGACACCATTCCCCCTTGGTTTGTACAAATATAGAGCTGTTGCCGGGGGGGAACAGAGGAAAAGCTTGGGTGTGGTGAGCACCTGGCCCTGGCATATCCTGGCAGGTGAAATGCACGTGCTCAGTCATTTCCCATCGAGGAAGGGTTCAATGGCTGTAAGGGATGGGAACCCCTTAGGATTTGTATTTCGTAAAGCAATGCTGAACTTATGGAGCAAAGAAATCTACATGACTCTCACCAAATATTGCAGTGTGTCACCCTTTAATGCATGTCTGCTGAACACACATCTTTTCCATCTTTTATGGAAGTGACCAACAAAGGAAAGGGAGCCAGCCTTCCTTACATGGCTAACATTTGGCAGGCTGGCATATCTGGTGTGGTGTCAGCAGGATATCCTCCATGTGGAAGCTTCAAAGCACAGGGGAGGAGGGGAGCTGAGCAGGGATTTATGTGGGTTAGAGATACTGGAAGAGTCAGGCTAATGAAGGAAAGGGAAAGCTTGCCTGAAGGAGAAAAGCAAGCCCAGTAAGTGTCTGAGTCTTAAAATCCTCTTTTATTGATGGCTCACTTCTGGAGTCTTTATTATATTGGCTCTATGCCTAACCCTGATAAGGTTTTACCCTCACCACCAGCTGCAAGACTCAGGCATTTTAAAGATTGCTTCCTGAATTAAGCTATTGTTCCTTATAAATAAACCCTAATTCCTTCTTTTTCTCCTTTCTCATACATTATTTATTTCCTAGCTCTTTCTTTAGCTGCAGAGAAATGAAATACAGAGGAGTACAGAAGGGAAGAGAATGAAAATGGGATGTTTCAAAGATGATAGAAAGAACATGATTTTTTTTTGACAATGGTAAAAATTCCCTTTCATGATATGCAGGTAACTGGCAGATGTCACACGTCTATATCCAGCATGCACATGCTCAAATGTGTGGTACTCTTACTCTATTTCTTTTCTGACACAGTAGAAAAACATACACTATTACTTTTTTTCTATATGTTTCCATATTTCCTTGCAGACTTTGGGGGATATTTCCTTTTCTTTGACATCCTCTGTGAAGTGCTGTGCTTGTGCTGCTCAGGTGAGATGTCTCCCTAAGCAGCTGGGGGTGAAAGGATGCAGCTTTTCAGACATGCATAATTTCTGAAGCATGTTAGGTGATAACGGAGATCACTTGGGATTTTGTCATTCATTTCACTTTGCTAATATCTTCAAACAGAGTTTCATTTTTATGTTTGGGGAGTTGTATTTAATTGCTAATGACCACGTTCATCCCCCTGCTAGATAGAATATAACTATTGCCAGTGAGCACTACACCATATTTTTGACAGTTTCATTTCTAAATCAGTAGCTGTTCCACACATATTTACACTGGAAAGACTGCATTAATATATTTTGGCATGCTTTCTAAATATATTGGTACTGCATTTCATTCTACATTTAATTACCTCTCACTACCTTTATTTTTTCATTAACAGTGACAAAATCTATTTAAAGAGCAAATAAAAATTTTCTTTTTTATTGGAATTGCAGGTTGTCTGTGTAAAGTACAAGACAGAAGAAACAGGAGACCTGTTTAATATACATTAATTAAGAGTACCCTGGTACACTTACCGTTTCTGAAATAGAAAAACATTTTGAAAGTATTTAGGCAAATTTAAATCCTGACCTTTGTTGTTTGGTATTCCTCAATGAACAGCAAAAGTGAAATGCATTACACCCAAGAGAATAATATAGACCCAAGAGAAAAATCAAAGCGACATATTTGTTCCTTTTTCTTTCAAAATTACATCTAGTTCTCTCTAGATGCAAAACAGTTGTGCTGCCCAATACAGGCTCCCAAAACCAGCTGAATAAGCTCTATCAAAACCACTTTCTTTTTCCAGATTTAGACCTAGGTTATCTCCAAATTTATATAGCAATGTATATTGCAAATAATCTAACTTACACCACCTAGCTATTCAGAAGTCTACCAGGTGCATCAGTGCTCTTAAATTAACCTATTGCCCATATTAGCACTGTTAGATTGGCCCTGAGCTGCTCATTATCTCTAAATAGTTCGGACTCAATGTATAGTACATACTTATCTGGATAGCAATGCAAAATTGCTTTTTACAGAGGCAGGCCACGTGACAAAAAGCCAGTGGGCTGCTGCCTCCCTCATGGGAAGCCTGAGAAGGCCTCCAGGGAGATCCAGAGATTCATCTCTAGCGTAATTACAGATGCCTGAGAGAGTTCACATGTAAGACCAATTAGTCACACAGTGTGCATTCCCACTGCGATTTTTTTTTGTCTCATCTCTAACTCTCTTTGCCAGTATCTTAGATGCTTCTTGCAGTATCTTAGAATCAAATGTACAAATGGCATGGAGATGAATTCAACATTAGGTTAAAGTAGTTAAAGCCTACACAAGAAGAAGAACATAAATAGCACTGTCACTCTTGGAGAGCCAAAGCACATCCACACATGATTTGAAAAAAATATATTAATCGTGGACAATTTTTGGAGACTAACTAAAGAGGACAGAGCCACTGTTAACAGCGATGCTTTGTCTATTTACCTTGTGTTGTGAAAGAAAACACAATTGCTCTATCAATTTTTTTCTAATCCTGTATGGTAAAATATTGTTTCTGTTAAAGGAATTACTATTCATTTTATTGTTGTTATTATTAAAATATTAGTGCACAACAATAAAAAGTTCAGTGATGATTGAAATATACCAGAGAAGTTATTAGTTCTCCTTGTATAACAAATCTTAAATAGAAATTAATTGCAGTGATGACTTCGAGTAACCTCAGCTTAATAAAGGAATTGTGATTGTCTGCATTTGGAATCCTTACAAGGCAATCATGTAATCGATATCAATATCTGCTGGGTTCTAGCATCACTGTGTAAGCATTATTTATGACTGCTTGCTGGCAAAGCGTTACTCTCCATTTTCCAAGCCAAGTTTCAGTGAAAAATTCTGACAGCAATTAAAAAAGAGCTTCCAAAAATATGTATGTGAAATAAATAAAATTTCAGTCTTTTAGACATTATCAACAAGAAAAGGTGAATAAAGTCTCATGCTGCGACTTCAATTAATCTCTTTATCCTGTCACATTCTTTTTTGGATTTTGGCACTAAGTTAAAGAAAGTGAGGCGTTAACATATAAACAACCTCCTCTGTTTAGATTAGGACTGTCTAAGGTAATCACATTTTTCACTTTTACAACTTCTTATTTCATTGCTGTTGAAGAGGCTTTATTTAAGGTAGAAGACTCAAATCTATATATTTATTATCCCTCACAAATTTGCTGAAGGAGAGCAGGGACTTTACTTTTAAATTCAGCCTTACCCTGCTGCTATCAGTTTCCCAGGTGTCCTTAGGAGCATTCTCAGGCAGCTCCACCTCCTGTGTTGTGCTACACAAAAAGTAAAGTTTTGCTTAAGACCTGGAGCTGCCTACAGAAGTGACCAGGAAATAGAACAGGTATGTCTGGCCCAGCTGTTCCCAAAAGAGCCCCCATCAGGATCCAACAAGTGCACAGGGAATATGGACTCTTGGTGAGGGGAGCATCCAAGATGTGATGTCAGACTTGTCTTTGTGCTCCTCTCAGCTTGTGTGCAGAAGAATCAGGGGAAAGTCACTACAGTGGGTGTGTTGACGCCTGCAGAATCACTTGTGTCACAGGTGAGCCCTACAGTCAGCCAGGTTTGCCCCCATATCCTTCCTTCAATTTCCCTCACGCTCTCAAGAACTTGGATACCAGCATCTGTCGATGAAACCTCTGCCAAAGAGAATATCATCCTGCCCAAAACCCTCACAGCGCCACAGATGAAACTGAGTATAGTAAAGAAGGACTAGATTAATATTTCATGCTTGCTGCAATGTGATTCTTAGCAAACATGGTTTCAAAAGCAAAAGACGGATGAATCACCAGCTGATTTTATAATCAATTTTTTTGAGGTTTTGCAGAGTTGTCTTTTATTGATATAAGAGTATGATCCTTTCAGTCTCATGTCCAGCATAGTAAGGAGATATTTGAGACAGACTTCCTGGGTATTTTAGAAATCACAGGACAGGCAGAAGGATTCACACAGCACAAGATGACTAAGATTCCTGGAAATTAAGTGCACATGAAGTAAAGAAGAAAAAGACATATTGCCAAACCAGTTGCCTATAACTTTCCAGGCCTCAGCAATAGGAGTGACACATTGTTCAATCCAAACCAAACTCCTCATGAGCAGCAAGCTCAGATCTTTCAATCTGTCCACCATTTTCTCTGCTCTAATAGTTTTCCTTGTCTACTAAATAAGAAAGAATATAAATCCCTAAAGGAGTAATGGTGGTGGTTACTATAGGCAGCACATCAAGACAAACAGAGTTTTAGAATAGATGAAGCTGTGCAACAGCAAAGGTGCTCAAGGGAGGATAAACAGGCACAAGGAGGTGGGAAAAAAGTAAGTAGACCCTGTTTTGCTTCTTGAAAGTTTAAAAATGGAGTTTCGTTGTACATGGAACATTGATTGCCTCATTTGGGGTGGGAAAGATTTTTTTAAGTGAGGAATTTTGTGTTTGCAAGAGAATTTCCAGGCTATTAAGAAGTACTTATTGGTTGTGTTTACTGTGTAATTGTAAAACATTATCAAACAAGATGTGTGGGAGATGAAATATCTTTGATGACTATATCCCTAACTGAAAATAAACCTGCCATTGCCTTTGCCTTGTCCACTAATCATCTGCCAAAAATAGTTTGCATTGGAAATTTTCCATTTTTATGCTAATGCTACTTGACTAGTTACTGAGATTTCAGCACTGGGACCTACATAAAGACCTCAGGAAAAATTCAGAATTGTCTGTCTTAGGGCTGGGATAATGTACAAAATATTATTTTTAAGGAAACAAGATATGCAATGGCTATTTTTTACATAGAACTAAAACCACCTACACACTATCTAAAATTATCTAAGACTATATGTTTTGCTGGAGACAAAAATCAAACCTTAAGGCCTTAGCTCATTTCTATTATGTCTAATGAAGTCTGTAGAACTACTGTAATGTATAAACAGTCTGAAAGAATAATTACTGTTGCATTAAGAAGTAAATACAAGCAGCAGTTTAGAAACAAACAAGTTAGTTTAGTGAAAAATAGCTATTTTTTTTTTTCTGCATATCATTGAGGCATAGGAAATATAGTTGACAGACAAAATATGCTGTAGGAATCACAAAAATATAGTATCTGGTACTGTTCACATTTTAGAAAGTAAAACAAAAATGTGTTGGCACTGCTGGTCAAAAAGCAAAGGAAAAGTTCTTTACATCCCTTTGAAAATTCTCCTCTGCTTTTCCATATTTCAGATGTTCAAAGGTAGGAATGTCAAAATGACATGAGAACACACATCAGTAGTGAATCAGAACAAATGCACATCTAGCACAACATCTTGTCTCCAGCACCGGCCATAGTGATGCCTAAGGACAAACACAAAAATGGCAAGATGGACAGTGTAATGCTTCACAAGCATGAAAGTGTATTGCTTTCACTGCTTAGGGGTCAGAATATTCAAAAGCTATATTTTATTCCTTGAGTAAAATTGTTTAAGAGAACAGGTACCTTTTATAGCTATACACGAAAATTTACTATAATTCACAGATTTTCATTGACATTATCTCTTATTTCCATTGAACTAAAAATCAAGCACCAGTAAATATCCTTGTAATAATAATGATACCAACATCACAGTTATCTGCTTTCCATACATTTTTAATATAAATCAAAAGGATGAGTGCTTGTACTGAGCAGAAGCAAGGGGTGCTTTTTGAAATGCACTGCTGCTACTAAGATAATTTTACTCTTATTTTAGCCTGCTCTGCTCAAGGCACATCAGCTCCACTGGACTTTGTATCCAGATAGTATTCCTGCTGTTGGCATGGCACTCAGAGAGGTTTGTGTGGAGAGCATGTGCACAGGGAAAAAAACCTTCTAACTGTTCAGGCAGCAGTGGATCAAAAAGAGCCTCTTTGAATAGACAAGCAGATCCTTATTTCATATTCATATCACATCATTTGCTCAGCTGGATCTTTTTTATGATTTGGAGATATTTTAATAAGTCTCTCACCTCGTTTTCTGACTATGTTGACACTACAGCTCAATTTAATACGGTATTCATAGTTCTTGTCTCCCTTTGCCCAGCAAAGCTTCAACAAACTGCTAAGTTTTGTCCCTCTAATTTCAGTGTTTATCCAGGTTTGAAGCAAATCAATGCCCATCTTGCAGGAGGTTTTGCCACCAGGTCCACCTGTACCCTACATGAACACCGAGTGAGGAAAGTTTGGAGAGGAGGTGTACAAATGGAAGGCATTATATTGAACAACCAGCAAGCACTTTGTGTATTGTGTACCTAGTGAATGAAGAGACTTTGGAGTTGGAAAAAAAAACAGCTGAACAGTGGTGCTAATTTACTGATAGGTATCCCACACAGCTAATGGAAGCAGAACAAGGCCTGCATATTGTGATAAATGTTACTCTTCTCAATAAGAAAATAGCACTTTTCTTCATTTTCTACAGTTCTTTCTTCCAGACATTTCTTCTAATCTTCTTTTCTGTTAATAAAGGAAAAGAAGATACAAAATTAAAATTTAGCCAATAGTGGCAAGTATTTAAGTGTAGGGAAACCAGTGTGAAGAACAAAAACTCTGCAACAAGGGGGTTATATCTGTCGAATACATCACTTTGTCATCATAACATGCCATTTACTAATTTCAGGAGTTTTTAAAAAAATATGGCAGCCCAAATATCTGCTAATTATTGCTATATTGCTATATTTACATATGGGGTTAAATCCTAATATTAACATTGGTACTCATTTTATGAAAACGTTTCAAATTGTTCTGAAAACACAATGAATTGTATAGTCAGAGTAGCAGTTGCTACTTTGAAAACAACCAATCTTCTTGGAAAAATTTCTTCAAGGAGCATTGGCAATGCTTAAGTAAGCAGAAAGTTATGGTTTCCAAACCTAGGCTACATTGTAGAGTTAATAAATTATTGTGGAAATGTAAAGAGTACTGACATATGTCCACCACAACAATAATAATTGGAAAACATGAAACTATGAAAATAAATATCCCTTTCTTAATTATCTGAAAGCCTATTCTCATTGAAATGCAGACACATGACACAAAGTGCGTGTACCTCAACAGTATTTCAAATAGTGATAATATTTTGCTTTACATGGGGTGAAAAAATTGTGCTGATTCTCTCCTGTTAAGATGCAGGACAATTGTAAATGATCTGGAGTCAGGGTGCATCTGTTCATCATAAGATGGAATCTCATGTTGGTTAGAATATTGAATTAAGGGGTACATTTTCTTGGTAGAAAATTTTTCCCTCACTGGCCTTCCCATAATGTAATGATTATTCCATATTAAAAGTGTGTACTCAGTTATTACCACTGAATTGAGCTCTCCTGAAGCGTTTACCAATAATTTAATTTATCACCTGAATGACTGATAGTTTTCCAAGACACTGTGATGCTTGACTGTAGAAAATTCTACAGATATTAGGAAGAAATTTTCTTTGCTGTGAGGGTGGTGAGATACTAGAACAGGTTGCAACAGGTTGCCCAGGGAGGTTGGGAATGCCCCATCACTGGAAGTGTTCAAGGTCAGGTTGGATGGGGCTTTGAGCAACCTGAACTGGTGGCAGGTGTCCCTTCCCAGGGCGGAAGGTTTGAAAATAGAAGTTTCCAAAGGTCCTTTCCAACCCTTAACCTTCTATGCTTCCATAACAGAGCTCTGATTACATTATTTTAATGGTTTTAACATTAGAGATTTTTATTACTGTTGTTTGTTTCTGGAGCAAAACCAGACAAAAATGAAGAAAAAAGTTCTTATTTTTAACATAAATTTTACACTGCCTTAAATTAACAGAATTTAACAATATTAAGGCAGGAGCATCTACCCTACATGTGATCAGCTCCAGGTGGACAATGTGGATATGAAGTCCCTCTCCAGGGAATATTCATCTCTCTGGGACAGAACCATTAGGAGAAGTGAGACCCTGTATTTCTTCAGGAGATTCTCTGGAAAGCAGCCTGAAATTCCTGTTCCACCATCAACTTCCTTTTGTCAAAAAACACTGTACTGAAGCACATATGCTAACATGTGCGAAGATGTCACACTGTCATTATGATTTACTACATACAGATTACTTCTGATGGTACAGGAGTATTCAGGTTGAAACACTGCAGAGTCCCTCTTTCCCAGGTGTTTTTTTATTGTGGAAGTTCTGGCAAGCAGTAATATGGTCTGGGAGTACAATAACATGATCTGAGAAATTTAAGAAAACTGTTGTGCGGAAAATAAACATAGCTGCTGTTCACGGCAATATAATAAATTCAGAATTTTAAAATAAATTTTCCTTCGAATTTTGAAGTAATCAACTTGCCTTTCTTGTAACTATTATGCAGTTCAAAATAGTGAAAAATATTTATTAAATTTTGTGGCCTTTCAGAGAAAGAAAAACATGCTTTTATGATGTTTCTAATTTAAATGGAAAGCCAAATCCCTAAGCTATTTTATTCTTATTTTCTATAAGAGAAATTCAAACTTATAATTAAGTGATTCCAAAAATTAAAAGAGAAATATTATTTCATATTAGATGTTACGAGACAGTGGTTAGTAGGGAAAAATCATTAATTACTTGGATCAAATGGAGTTGAAATTTAATTATGTGTCCTTTTGTAAGTTTTTATTGGTTAATTACTGCTTGCAATACCTACCAAGATATACCATGAAACTGTAAACAAGTACTGGTTTGTTACCTTTAGAAATATAGTGTTAAATGTTGGCAGAGCTTCAATTGACTTAACTGGTTTATCTGTATTAACTGGGGGGGGTTGGTTTGTTTGTTTTTAATCTCAAATTTATTATTTGTCTCATTTTTACAAGATTCTGTGACTAGCTGTTCTGCAAAACACAAATCATATGTGCCATTAGGGCTGCGTGGAAAGTCAGGATAATACCTACAAATCATCTGAAGTGATTTGCAATAGTCTGGAGAACAACTGCCATCAGTAGTGGAAGGACACAAATAATCCTGGATGTGACAGCTCATAGATTCTTTTGTNAGCTTCAATTAAAGATGCTTCTCCTTATCATACTACATACAAAAATCAGACCTTTTGGTATAATAATACTTCTATAGTTCAGTCTGCATTTAATGATATTTCTTTTCAATTACCGCAAAGAATGTAAGAAACTTGCACTCCTCTCTCCTCCATTCTTCTAAATTGAAGCTACAATTATCTAACACGGGCAACCTTGCCCCCAACAAGTCACACCTGTACTAACTAACAATAAGCAGGAACAGCCTTGCCCTTAATGGGTCACAG
>VXBU01007097.1:330219-345855 GCA_013400315.1 Bombycilla garrulus
AGTAGTGGAAGGACACAAATAATCCTGGATGTGACAGCTCATAGATTCTTTTGTCATGTCCACAATGAAAGAATGAGAAGTGTAGGTATTTCATTGTTGTATATTGAGGGGGTGAATACATTAAAATAAAAAAAGGAAAATAGACACTGACCACAAAAAATAAAGAACCCCAAAAGATAAAATCATGGGCTGATCCGGTTTTATTTAGAAGGAAAAATAAGCCCAAGGTGGTCAAAGTTTGGGAGCAGGAATTCCTGTCACCAAGACAACTTCTCTTCTCTTCTCTTCTCTTCTCTTCTCTTCTCTTCTCTTCTCTTCTCTTCTCTTCTCTTCTCTATTTATTTATACAGAGAAAAATCAANTATTTATACAGAGAAAAATCAAGCTTCAATTAAAGATGCTTCTCCTTATCATACTACATACAAAAATCAGACCTTTTGGTATAATAATACTTCTATAGTTCAGTCTGCATTTAATGATATTTCTTTTCAATTACCGCAAAGAATGTAAGAAACTTGCACTCCTCTCTCCTCCATTCTTCTAAATTGAAGCTACAATTATCTAACACGGGCAACCTTGCCCCCAACAAGTCACACCTGTACTAACTAACAATAAGCAGGAACAGCCTTGCCCTTAATGGGTCACAGCTGTGAGCATTAAAGAGCAGTGTGATAAAGGGAGTGGCTTGAGTGGTCAGCTAAAGTATTGAGGATGAGGACCTCGAGGAGGCAGAGATGACTCTCCTCTTTTCTCAAGAGGACTTTGGAAATGCAATGTAAGAAACTTGGAACTCTCTTCTCAAAGATGAAGGGCAGTTTGGAAATGGAGTGTAAGAAATCTGTGTTCCTCTCTCTTCTATTCTTTTAAAATGAAAAAAATCAACCTAAGTTGATCTAAGTAATTTTGTTGTATAATATTGTTTAAAACTTTATCAGCTATCTCTGTGATAGTTTCCATGATAAATATCTTGTAGTAAGCTTTCACTGAGATAGATATACATGAAAGCATTTTTAAAGGAGCCTAGCTAATGTAATAAAAAGAGTTAATATTTTTCTTTTTAAAACTTTGCAGTTAGAAAATGAAAGAAAAATCCAGATTAAAGCTTGCATTTGTGCAACCAGGTTTTGTAAATACCCAGCTTGCAGGAAGGGTAGCTGCACCCATTTCATAGTAGAGCTTGGATCAATGCATCATTAAAATCCAAGTGTAAACAAAAGAGTTTCATCCACATATCCATTAAGATTGTGAAGTAATTCCAAATGAGTCAGTGAACCACCTACATTAATTACCAGGGGAGCAGTCTATAGGTGAAATACTAATAAAAACTTTTGAACTGTCTATCCTTCCTAGTAGTGTCTATGAGCATGAAGCAAATTAAATGCTACATTTTTTCCCACATGGCGGCAAAATTCTTTAAATTATAGGAGTTCATTTAGTATAGAACATACATTTAACATTATCAAGTTGTATTTCATTCCTTCAGATTTAGGAAACTAGGTATTAAAACCACAGTCCTGCAAAAGGCATTCTGAATTTGATGTGATGAAACCTGATTGTAGATGACAGGAGTATTTGCTTATTTATTTTGTTTTATAATTTGTAGGCTGTTTACAGTCCAAATTAAAATTAAAAAAATCTGGATTTCACCTAACCTAAGTTCATATACTTTGAAGTAGATTTTAAACACATTGTATTTTCTCCCTCTGTTTAGGCATTGCCAAATACTGCATCTTGACTGGACTTCCAGGAAGCCCTCTGGTCTTTCCTCCATGCCCCAAAGCAGGAGCAAGCTGTACCCTGTGTCATTCCTGACAGATGTTTGTCTCTTACTCTTAAAAACCTCAAGTGACAGCATCTACAACACCCCCAGGCACTCTGTTCTCATGTTATTCTACATTTGCCTGTGGAATTTTTCCTAAATGTCTAATCTGAATGTCCCTTGCCACAGTTTAAAACCATTCTTTCTCATCTTACCCTCTCTGGAGATAAAGCAGAGTTATTAAGCTATTCTCTTCCTTTCCATTGTCCTTTAGATATCTAAAGTTAGTTATCATACTCCTCTGCTGTCTTCATGGCATTGTTATTTAGCATCATTGCACAAGGAGGAAGCAATATTTTCTGGTAATATGTATGTAATTATTCTCAAGGGAGCAGTTTTTCTACTGCATCAATTGTCAGTGGTATTTGCAATGGGATTATGTTAGGAGAAATGATAAAAATGTTTATTTTTGTAATTCCATGGGGACAAAATAAAATAAATCAAATGGTCTAATGGGAACAATTTCAAGAGGGCACTCTTCAATTAATTTTTTGGGCTGCAGCTAACTGAGAGTTTCTCTTCCAGTCAAAGAATACCCCTTGTGTTAACCCAACTGTTACTTGTTTGACAGGATGGAAAGGGGTCAAAATAAAATGTAAGGGTAGAGTTTTATGTGTGAGTGTGTGGGGCATGCGCAATGGAGGATATTCTGGAAATGCTTCTGACGATGTTTATGGCCCCATGTGTACAAGTCCCATCAGGTCTTGTGTCACTGGGGTTAAAAAAAACCAGTAAAACAAGTATCTACAAGGACATTATTGGTTTCTACTGATTCTTTGGTATGTGAAGCAATTTCTTTGCTTTCTTGTCATTAAATTTCCACTCATTTTGGCTTACCTGGGCCACCTTTGGCTCACCTTTTAGCCTGCTGTTTGGGATATAAATCATTTCCTCTAAGATAGCGCAGTCAGCAGTAGCCTTGGGACCTTGCACATGGTGTGCCCCCATTCTGTGCTGCCTTCAGAAGAATCTTTTTGTCCCACCGTGTTACAGATTTGACTACAATCCAGAACTAAAAGCTGAAGCTATAAAAAGTTTTGCATCACAATTTTCTTACTTTTCCTCCTACTGTATTTTTTAGGAGGTGTCCATTATGGTCATGCCACATGTGCCTCCATGATACTGAGTGTGGGATGTCAAAAGATCTTCTGGTGAGGAGATCAACTGTTATGAAGCATCTGTGAGTTCTCTAAATACAAAACCTTTGCCTAGCTTTTATGTTTCTATTTCCAAGATGTTTTGCAAGCTCTTCTCAAGATCTTGCTTGGTATTTATGTTTTTGAGATCGTTCTTCACATTTCTTGAAATTTAGAGCCAGTTAAAGAGCCAACTCCTCTGCAAGTTGACTCAATGAGTCTTAACAGCCTTACCTTATTTAATTTATAATTGTTATTCATTAATGATCTTGAAAATAATAAAGTGAAAATGGTAATAAAGTAAACAGCCTACAGTGGTTACTCAAATGCTCAATAAAGAGTTTTGGTAACTTTACAACACAGGTTATAATGGTTCGTAAAATTCTTTCTGATATACAAGTACCATAGCAGCACTTGGCATTGAAAGCAATTTCTAGAAGAAATTTTACATACAGCTAATTTTCAGAGAGAAGCCCAAACTTAATTTAAGAATGGGACATAGATTACTGAGATTTTAGAGATATAATACAGAATATTAAAGCAGAGTGTTATTTTAGACACCTGTTTCCCCCTCTACTTTAAGAGGAGTACATAAGCCACTATTAAGTCTACATGAGAATTATGTGCCTCAAAGAAGAAAGCTAAAAACCTGCACAGAGTAGTTACCTGCAAGAAATGTTGTGTGAAATGCAGCCCTTCATGGCTGCTGACACTTCAGCTGTAAACACCTGCAGATATTTTGGCAATACTTGAACTTTCTCAGAAGGCCACAAGAAAAATCATCAGAGACATAAAGAATTTGAAGTCATCCAGAGAGACCTGGACAGGCTTGAGATGTGAATGTGTGCAGAGCTCATGAAGTTTAACAAGGCCAAGTGCAAGAGTTGAGGCAATCCAGAGCACAATTGCAGGCTGGGAAAATCTTGGACTGAGGGCAATCCTAATGAGAAATATTTGTGTGTGTTGGTGGAGGAGCAGCCCAATGTCTTGGCAATGTGCATTCACAGCCCCAAAAACCAACCACATGCTGGGTTGCATCCAAAATAGAGTGGACTGTAGGTCAAGGGTGGGGATTCTGTCCTCATCTGTCTTCATGAGACCCCACCTGCAGTGCTGCATGACCCCAACACATGAGAGTCATGGGCCTCTTGGAGCGAGTCCATAAAGAGCAATAAAAATGGTAAGAGGGCTGGAACACCTCTCCTGTGAAGACAGGCTCAGAGTTGAGGCTGCTCTGCCTGAAAAAGGGAAGGGTCTGGGGAGAAATTATAGCTGTCTTCTAATACATGAAATGGGCCTAAACGAAGGCTGGAGAGAGAGTTTTTACAAGTGCAGCCACTGATAGGACAAGAGGGAACAACTATAAGCTGAAAGAGAGCAGGTTTAGATCAGATATTAGAAAGAAATTCTTTACTGTGAGGGTGGGGAGGCACAGGAGCAGGCTGCCCAGAGAAACTGTGGATGCCCCATCCCTGGAAGTGTTCCAGTCCAAGCTTGATGAGGCTCTGAGCAACCCGGTCTAGTGGAAGATTCCCTGTCCATGGAAGAGGGGTTGGAACTATTTGATCTCTATGGTCCATTCTAACACAAATCATTGTATGATTCCTGTGTATTAACCACTAATCGTAGTAAGCTTTTTGCAATTGTCCGTTTTTTATCATGGAAAGATGATGTAGCAACATTGAAGGCATCATTCAGTAGCCACCGCAGTGAAACAAAGTATTAAACTGTATGGTGATATATTTTCTTTGTTGCATTTTAATGCTGCTTTCCACAGAGAGCTCTATATTGGTGCCTGTGTCCCAGAGCAATGTGCAACTCAGAAAGCATTGCATTTCCATAACATTGTATGGTTCTTGGAGAACATCCCATTTTCCTAATGTAAATATCAGTTGAAAGTTCTTTTCATCCACTTTGCAGCAATTGTTCCGAATGCAAGTGGTTATGGAAACTACATTTCTGTGAAGTCCCTGAAAACAGCTTTTGATTGTGTTGGTTTCTGTAAGAGTATAAAATAGTATCCTAAAAAGATTTTATGGCTAATCTTGCATGGTAATTATGAAATTTATTTACCTCACTACAGTATGTTTGAAATTTTATTTAAAGATTCATGTGGTGTTTATTCAGTTCTAGCAACAATTCAGTTTTCCACACAGCAGCAAGCCATACTCATAAAAAATAAGAATAAAGTATTGCCAGCGCACCAAATAAAATTTACTAACTCGGAGATGTGTTTATAGTCTGAATGCTTCTTTGTTCTGTTAGCCTAATCCAATGAAAAGCACTTTCAGTAATATATATGTAGTGCTCTGTTTAAAAAATATCTCAAAGAAGATAAACACCTTCTTCAAGCCTCCTCTCTTTTGATAAGGACCAAATGAAATAATTGTTTCTCACCAGATTTTTATTTGATTGTCTTTGCAAGAGGCAAATATTTGACACAGGAAAATCGAAGTTTTAGTGCTCTTATTTGCCTATTAGGCAGGCACTCATCTAGACCTGGAGTTTGTATACTTATTAGCAGCTAGTGTATTTTTCTGCCAGAAGCGTTGTATTTTACGGCAGCAGCCTAGGAAAAGCAAGTTTATTAGTCCACACTAAAATTGAAGATCACTGCTATAAGGCTCTGAGATTCATTTGAGATCAGCTGAAGTTCAAACATATATCTGAAATGCAATAGTAAAAGGAAACTGTTGCACTGGTCTATAAAAACCCATTACTCAGAACTTGATCTTCTCAGGTCTTTTGTTACATTATGTTGGATACTGAAATCAGAAACCAGAGAGTGTAGCTTACAGAAGACAGCTGTTTTCTGACCTATGGAATGAAATGAGGAAATAAGTGCATATACATAAAATTTTTATTTTTCTTAAATGTTGAGGTTGAAATTGATAATGCATAGACCTAAATTAACAAACAGAAAAAAGAAAGAAGCATGTTGTATTTAGCTGTGCTGTTAGCTGACTTAAAGCATCTCATTCCCAAGTTTTCTTGGATTAAAGCAGCTTATAGAAACTATGGAAGAAATATCTGAGAGCATATCCAGAGCTTTTCTGAATTATACATATTTATGTACTCATGTATAGACTGTGCATATTTGGTGCTTATGTTTATTGTCTGTTAACCAGCCCGATTTTATTTTTTCTGTAATGAGCCTCACCATTGCTGTACAATGAAAATCATATTCGATTAACAGATCTTTTTGAAGCATGCAGCATCTGTTACTTCTGCTCCCTGTCTCAAAATTCCCATGGAGTCTGCTGTAATTGTTCATTAGACCTCCCAAAGCTACATTTAATGTAAAACAGCTCCATTAAATATCACTCATCTATTAGAAATGAATCTAATATACAATCCATGTGCAATGCATGGCTGAGTCTAAAGTAATAACTCCTTCTATGCACAACAATGAGATTACTGTAATTAGATTCTTTATACAATACGCTGAATTTAACATCATGTTATACTCATGCAACTCATGTTCATGTTAGTAAAAAGAACCCCAAAAACCCAGACCTGAATTCATGTAGATAATGGCTCACTGTAAGGGGCAGATGCCTGGAAAGGAGAAGAGTCAGACTTTATTTCAAGTCAGCCTCTGAATTTTTTATAGTCTTAGGCTAGTCATTAATATCTATGCTTTAATTTTGCGAAATGTAAAAGAGGGATAATGATGTCTGATGACTCTGTGAAAATGTTGTTTTGTTTTTATTTTACTGGAAATATTATTGCTGCTGTTCTTCAAGGATTCAACTTATCCCATGGGACTGTGGAGGAGTTTCAAAGAACACAAAAGATGAATGAGAAATTTTAAGAGCCCCAGAAAGAAGGCGAGTTAAATCTTCAAAGCTTTCAATATTGGGACATATCAGGCATGGGAATTGAAAACACAAAATGCCCATCTCTACAGCCACAAAAGGTCAGCGGGATATAGATATTTCCTCACAAAGACCTGTAAATGAAGAGGACAGTACACTATTTTGAATGCTTGATCGTTTCTAGAGGATTTTATGTTTACTTGGCTCCTGAGTTTCACTGACCTCCAGTGAGCTACAGCTTACTGTAAATAACAGGTACCATCCCCTGCGCCAGGATCCTATACAGAAAAAATATACATATCCAGATCACTCCTCCAACTCCTATTAAAAAAGTAAAAATAAAAAGGAAAATGAAAAGAAAATTACATGAAAAATAGGATAATAAAATTTAAAATATCATTATATGAAATTTTAAATTAAACTGGTCAACTCAACAGCATGCCTCAGAACTGGACCTCCAGTAGCATATCTGGGACATGAAGAATGTGAGCAAAATTAGTTCCTACTAACACTGGTGGCTTTAAACTTCTTTTCTTTCAGTTTTCTACTGATCTCTAGAAAAAGTGAAAGGAAATAAAGAACTATGCCTCAAAATTATATATCTTCTCACTCATCACTAGGCTTCTATCCAGTACATGTCTACAAATCTTAGAGAAATCAAGAGAGGAAAGCAGTGACATAAGAATTGATGGAGCCTCTTTATTGCACATGTATGTGTGACTGAATAATCAAACTATGAACAGACTAGAAAGAGTCCCCATATCTGATGGGGGACCTGCCAGGGGGATGCTGGTTATCTTTAAGAGTTTCATTTTATTCCTTAAATTGTAATTTTTAAGATGCTACCTAATGATATGTTTATCCAGAGGAGAAAATATGTGATGGTTATATTTGATAGAGAACATGGGCAATAAATATTGTGTAAAGTGTAGAGATATTTTAGGCAGGCAACAGAATAGACTTTCCAAGAACCATATAAGGCAATTGATTACAACAAGAACAAAAAAATTACCAGTTCTGTAGATATGAGTAAACTTGTTGGGTTTTTTTTCTGCTCAGGAATTGTGCATATACATAGTCTGCCAGCCAGGATCATGGGGCAATTAATTCCAAATATTAGCAATTCAAAAAAAGCAGGGGATTTTTATTATTTTTTAAGTCTCCAACTTTCCTGAGAAAATTGCAGAATTTCCTATTCTACCAGCTATGTATAGAAAAGCATGAAGTCATTTCGTCTGTGTTTAGTTTTTCCCACCATTTTTAGAAACATCTGCATTAGTGGCATTAAAAACATGTTTTTATAAAATTGTCCCTTTATTCTGTTTTCATATTCTTAATATTATCAAAAGCAAGGGAATTGTAGAAAACATCTTTAGCCTTAAGGCTGAAGCACTGATAAAACCGATGTGTATGAAAACCTTTGAGACTCTTGTCATTTATTTCAGCAGACTGTTTAAAGCACTGTATCCAGAAGGATCTGTGTATCTCTGAGTGACAATCCTTGTCACAACAAGGTTACAGCAGATAACTGCCTGCAATTCTCATTTGCAATGAGTAAGAGAGGGAAGATTAGTCATTCGGACTTTTTCCATCCATCTTTACAGAAGGTACTAACAGCAGGAAGGGTTGTCATGAACGTACAAAACCCCCATCCATTTTTGCAGCAGCACAAATTAATATCAGTATTAATTTCCCTTGCATTTCCACTGTGAGATAATCAGTCTCAATAAAAATAATCCTCATGTAGCAATATTGTAGGAAAGGACATTTTTTCAATAGTTAATTGAAATTTAATTCTTAACTGTGATGAGAATATTTTGCAATTCATTTCATGGAAAACAAGCCAGTTTTGAGTGGGGGAACTAATGGAGCTGCATTTCCAAAAGATTTGTAACTTTCCTATCATTTAAAGGAAATAAATTTCTCAGGTCACTTTGTGATGCCTGTTGTCTTTTTCTCAGCTTCAGCCCAGGATCCTCCGCTTCCTCTCCTGTTCCTTATTTATCTTTCCCTGAGCTGTGTTGAGATTGTGCTAGAATTATTCACAGTAGGTGGGCATGAGGCTCTTAATCAGCTGGCTGATATCTAAATGATAACTTTTTAAAATTTTTCTCTCAGGAGATGAGGAACAAAATCCTGATGAAACCTCCCCCCTTTTGTCAGATTTGACTGAAATTGGCTAATAGATATAAAAATATATTATAAAAGAACAGGCAGACCTTCACAGAAGGTAAAACAGAATTCTCACTACCCCTCTTTCCACCCCAAACCCAGAGAATGGATGTCAATCACAAAACTTCTCTCCTTGTTGGCTCACAGTAACTTAGATCAGTGGAAAAAACACTGTGCTAGTCAAACAGGCTCCAAAGCTTTTGCAAAGATAATGCCCTTCAGCACAGCAATATTTTAGCTGACATGTATGACAGTTGCACATACACTGCTGTATCTCCAAAGCTAAGCTTTGAATATTTGATTTGTACTGGAACATGGGGAGTATTTTTCCTTTGAAATTGGACACTTTAAAGAACAGTGCAGAGTTATTATGGTGCCCAGCACCACTAGCATTGCTATCAAATACAACACTCCACTTACTGAGCAAGGGCTAATCCCCCTCTAGCAGGGTCTTCCTCACAGTTTACTGTATGGATCCCTTCCTAAGAATTTGCAAGTACAAAGTGAACCCTAGAAATTTCCAGTTTCCTCTTATTTTCTTTGTAAAGGAAATACCAAAAATATCAGTCTGCTCCTTTTCTGCTCACTGTGCTTTGGTGCTCATGGGAAATGCACATGTGCAACAGGCAAGCAGCATTTTTCTTGCAGTCTAGATTAAAGATTAAAATTTCAGGCAGTGAAATGTTAACCATCTTCTCAAAAATGGTTAGAAAGGGATAATTTTGGTTTCTCTTGCTATATCTTCCTATGCTTTGACAATCCTCCTTCTTTAAAAGGCTAGTCTTGGAATTCAGGGCAGTAATCAGGATGACCTTTCAGTAAAGGGTATAGAAAGTATTAGCATCTGAACTTCAGCCACATAAATAAATCGCTTTATGGTTTTGAAGTTCATCTATGACTCTTCTAAGCCAGAGAGCTAGAGAAACCCATCATAAATATCACAGATAATTTTAAGTCAAACCTAAGGAGCTGAAGCTTCAATCAAACAGCAAGAGAAGCCTAATGACTTAGGCTGGTTTTATCTGACAACAATAAATAAATAAATAAAATCCTAGTGTAAAAGGGAGATGGCTTATTTTTGAGGATCTTGGTCTACTGCTTGGGAAGTGATATGGTCATGTCTCTTCCATGCTACATTCATGTCCCTTCCCTGTCACAGATATTCTGTAGGACCTTATATAGATAACAAACCAGTCTGAATGTGTCTTTAGTATTTCTTTGTTTAAATGAATGCTGCAAAAAATGTAAGTCTATTAAAAATGACTGACTGCTGTGCCTATAGACCAGGACTGAGAAGCACCTGTAGTCACATGCAGAGATGGAGTAATCAAAGAGATATAACTTTTTACCTCTCTTGAGTCTTACCTGTCAATGGTGACTGTCACTTGGATGCCATCAGTTTTGGTGGAAGGCGACTGACAGGTGAACCAGGTGACATATTCAGGTAGGCAGCTAGAAAAAGTAACCTATCTGAGAGGTAAAAGTGTCCGGCCAAATTTGTTTTATATTTTTTACTGCAGATTTTAAAAATTAATTTTGGCAATGATTTACTTTTCCTGGAGGTGGAAAGAAAGCTCAGGACAAACACACAGGCAGAAGGATCAATCTTCCCACTACAGCTGGCAAGTAGCTAGATGCCGTATTTGCATCGAGCAGTCTTACCCGGGATCCCTGCCCACTGCCCATGGGCCCTGGGAATCATTAAAGCTCAGGACTTCTGTCTTTTGGCACACAGCTTGGGTGCTGCATGTCCTGGCAAGTGAAAGTCCAGCCTGTGCCAAGATTGCCCTCAGTGCCCAGCTCATCTGCTCCCAGCCCCATGGGGCAGCCCTGGTCCCTGGTACAGAAGCCTTCCTGTACATGCTGGACAGGTGTTTTACAGGAGGTATAAATTATGAGCTTCTTTACGGAAGGTTTTACCATCACTTCTTTTTAAGGAGTCCTTGTAGAAAATCTTTTCTGTTCAACTTCTGTAAGACTAAAATTCTTTAATTTCAAGGCACTAATTTCCAAGTGGGTTAATTTGGAGTGGGTTTTTTTCGGTTTTTTGGGTTTTTCTTGTGGGAAGCTTACAATACATACAGTGCTAAAGTAGCAACTATAAAAATATGTGTGGAATTTTTCACTTCCAAAGATGTTATAGTATAAGTTTTGATAATTTTATGCAAATGAGTCTCCTACCCCTTTCAAACTGCCAGGGTAGTTCTCCAACATAACTGCTTAAAATAACTGTAATGGCAAATGTACCAGCTGCACCTAGGCTTTGTCAAGACCTATTTTAGAGCTGTCACTAACTTGTGTCAGTATCATTTTCTTCAGTATGTATCAAAGCAAAATTTTCAGGGAATGGCTTTTAGAGTAAACCAAAAAACACTTATTTGTTTTGTGTCTCTCAGATTTTAAGAAACTTTCTCACTATCCTAGAAGGAGTCATACAATCTAAAAATTGATAAATATTTTCATGCATCTTTATATTGAGAATGTACATTGTACTCTCTTTCAGCAATTAAGCCTTCTATAGGAATAGTTTATTGAACTGTCTACAAATCAACAAGTTTTTCTGTCTCATGGCCTGTGGAAACATTAAAGGATCCAATTTCAGAGCAGACAGCAACTTCACAGATGTCAGTGTGACTCAGTCAAACAGATGGTGTTCCCCAAGGCCTGGTATTGGGGCCAGTCCTGTTTAATATCTTTATTGATGATCAGAATGAGGGGACTGAGTGCCCCTCAGTTTGCAGGTGACAAGCTGAGTAGGAATGTTGATCTGCTGGAGGGCGGGAATGCTCCACAGAGGGATTTGGACAGGCTGTATTGAGGGGCCCAGGCTACCTGTGTGAGCTTCTATCAAGGGAAATGCCAGGTCCTGCACTTGGGTCACAAAAACCACTATAGGCTGGGGTGTCTGGAAAGCTGCAGAGTAGAAAAGGACCTGAAGGCGCTGGTCAACAGCAGCTGAACATGAGCCAGCGTGTGCCTGGGTGGCCAAGAAGGCCGGTGGCATCCTGGCCTGGATCCGAAATGGTGCAGCCAGCAGGACCAGGGCAGGGACTGTCCCTCTGTACTCAGCACTGGTGAGACTGCACCTCAAATCCTGTGCTCAGTTTTGGGCCCTTCAGTACAAGGAAGATACTGAGGAGCTGGAGCATGTCCAGAGAAGGGAAACAGAGCTGGGGTAGGGTCTGGAGCACAAGTCTGATGAGAAGGAGCTGAGGGAGCTTGGGAGTGTTTAGATATTTCCTGAAGTATGGAGCATGAGGAAGCCCAGGAAGACACAAAGGCAGGTTGCATGCTGGCTCATGTCATCCCCAGTAATTAGAAGATCCTTATGTCCGTGCCCAAGTTGATGCAAAGATTTACCCACATCCTCACAGATCAGGCCATGAAACTGTTCTCCAGAATAGACTTGATTTTTTCCCCCTCTAAGGCTTCAAATTACAAAATTTTGAAATTTAATCCCTTTAAAAAGATTAATCTGAACAAAACCATAGAACTTGAGATGGGGATGGATGGATTTTTCTCCCCACGCAATTACAGCGCAAATCAGAGGCAGAACTCTTCCAAGTTGCCTGTGAGAAAATCATCTTTGGGCTGAGATCAAGCTGAGAATAACATTGGAGACAGCAAAGGACAAACTGAAACCACAGGTTATACTGAGAAATTATTTTATTTTGCACATTTTGTTACATGGTGTGTGCAGTTGGAGACACTGATGTATAAAGTGTCAGTTTTGAGATACTTGGGAGGTGCAAATGGAGAGGAACATTTCTCAAATGCCATAAATCACATTTTTCATCATATTTTGCTTATGTATTTTATTCTCTAGATATACCCACACATAACAGGGTAAGGTAAATTAAAAAATTTCAATTTTATGCCAAAATATCCATCCGTAGCTATCCACTCATGAATCCATATTAGTAATTGTAATAGAACTGGGAGAGTAATTATGTGCAGAGTTTTTGATATTTAAAAGGATGGATAGGCACAATTTAACTACCTACATGACACAAGAGGCATTCTGCTTCAAATAAATCATGAAAATAGTAATAAGACTTTTATATGGGGTGCTGCTTTGCACTGAAAAATATTGAAGAAAATTTTCTAAAGAAATTTTGGATATAATATGTGTCCAAGGGACAGAGCTGTACAAATCAATTCATCAGGCTATCATGCAGAATAGTAATTCCAAAAAAAATATTATTAAGAAAGGTACCTAGATCATGACTTCAAATTTGTCTGAAATTCAAGAAAGAGTGCTGCTTCCTAAGGTGTAGCAAACACCATATTAACCAAAAAGAGGCAAATGTGCTACTGTGGGTGTAGCAGAAAATGTAGGAAATAATGCAAATCCTGTAAGAGAACTGGCTAAACCTCCCCAGCTCTGACTCAACCAGGCAGCAATTAGGATGTGTAGCAAAGAGAATATATAAATTGTGCACTCTTGTCTGTTGAAGTGGTAATCATATTCCAGCTGGGTGCAGATGAAGTGCAGAGTCATGTTTCAAGTTAGAAGGTAACAAAAAATTAGTTTAAAACACTTCCTTGGTTTCCTTTTAGCTTTTTGTTTTGTCATAGCTTTCTGCTAGTCTTGTGTATCTCATTCTTACTTGGTCCATACATTATACATGAAGCCTGAGTGTTTACCAGGAGGCTTTGAATTCCAGAGGGCAACAGTGCCTAAATGTGAAGTGAATGCCTTAGGCTACTTTTTTTATTGGTGCACTCTTTTGAGGACTCTGTCAAGATAAAACTTGTGTATAGCTCCCACCTCCACTATGCCCTATAAAATTTACTCTAAAGGACATATATTCTCCAAAGAATTCAGCCCAAAAACACAGCAAGAATTATTTCCCTTTCAGATGCATCTACCAAGAAATGTCTCACTGGCGTATCTGTAAAAAATTCTCATAGATTTTGCCTTAGGATCAAGTTTAACTTGTAGAATAGGTTGGCATATTTTTTCCATGTAGGGTTCAACTCTGATATTTCCTACGTTTTGCATTAACTTGGATCAATGAAATATATGTTTTGTGCAGCAGCATACTGGAGGAGGGGTCATTTGTCTGGAAGGTGGCCAATCTGTACAAAAGACCTTTATCTTTCTACATTTTCACTGGTGGGTGCTGTTGCAGTATTTTGTGTGAACAGCCTACATATTACTTTTCCTCTTGCTTCTGGGAAGTGTCTAATAATGAAGCCTGTATGAGGTCTGTCTCATAATTATAGCTGTCACCACAGTCTTCCCTATTCCCTGGATATTTTAGATCATTATCTGCAAAGCTAAAAGTATCTTAAAGGCTCAAAGCTACTGAAGCAAAAGCACTTAGTACCTACCAAATATCAAGGTTTTTGAAGTTAAAAAAAAGAAGCTAATCTCTGGGTAAAGGCAAGAAAATAACTGAATCAGAGAAGAATGCAGCACCATATTTCTCTGGTCAAGCCCTAACAAAAGTGAGACAAACAGTTAAAAAGAGTTTTTAAAAAATCATATACCTTAGCAAACGAAACTCTTTTATGTAGGAGAAGGCCCAGAAATGTTGACTCAGAAATTTTTGGCTCAGATATTCTATAAATTCTTAGTAGAGATAGAGTTATGTTTCAGATAAAAATAGTTTATCAGTCATTACTATTAGCTGTTTTATGTTGATAATGAGGCAAATATATAACAAATAAAAATTAAAAATATCTGTCCCAGAGACTAGTCCTGGCTGACAACAGGAACGTGGACAGACACAGATGCTTAAGAAGATTTTTCTACAATGCAATGTGGGCTTTTTAGTGGATATTATATTCTTGTTTACAACATATTTATATCAAAGTATAAATAATCTTTGTATTTATGTCAAGAAAATGTCCTCTCTGCAGTGGCTTCTACCTAACTGTCTTTGATCACTCAGGCCAGTCTGAACATTGCTTCCTGTAACTTTTAACCTCTGCGCTTGCCTAATCTGCTCTATACAAAATCACTTTGAGTTGAATAGATGATTTATGGGCACCTTCATATTATACTAATATGTAGCATACTTTTATCAGACAAGGTCTCCTTCTGTAGCCACAGACTTTGGAGCTAAATGCAAGTCAGTGGCTTCCAGACTGGGGGGGCAAATATTTGTCAGAACCCTTGAGAGCAGTGAGCAGGGGTGATGGGGGATGAAACAGTACAGATGAATGCACTTGTGCTGGGAGCATGGGAAGCAGTGAGCTGGTTGTTGAGAGCTTGGCAGCGCAGCACTGATATTTTGGGGGGTTTCAAGGGGTTGATGTTCTCCTGTGCTGGTGGGAGCATGAAGTGTAAACCTTATCTAGGTGCAAACCTTCTATGCCCTATGGATTTAGACAAGTTTCAGTGAAGCACTGCTAGCCCTACAGTTTCTATATGAATATGGGCCAGAATGTTCAGGTATTGATAGATAAGGAAAGTTATGTGCTTAGAAGAGACACTGCAATAAATCTGTTGAAACGTCTTGTGGCCATTTAATTAATTATCCAGTATCTAGAAATAGCTAGAGTATCCTATGATTTAAAAGGGAAAGGGAGGTGAGGCTGGTAAGAAAATAAAATAACATTTTACAGCTTCATCTTCTATTCTCCAAATCTAACAACAAAGCTTCTAGCTTGTGCACAGGGTTAGGTTTTTTAAGTAAAAGAAAACAACAGAAATGTTCTTCAGATATTTTAGTAATTGTCG
>VXBU01007099.1:0-19400 GCA_013400315.1 Bombycilla garrulus
TCTTTCAAAACCAAGACAAAATCATACATCAAAGACAGATGCTTCTGCTGTACATATGTGGTACTGATAATTTCTCTATACTGCTAGGAAATTTCTGGAAAAAATTACTTTGTACTTAGATAGGAACACAATAGTCTCCCCCTGATTTCTGTGTACTACTTGCAAACATTTTCTAGGAAAACATGAAAGAAAGAACACAGATTTCTACAGCTCCATTTAATTTTAATTGAACATCATCCAAAGAACAGTGGAGCACATGAGTTTAGGCAAGACATTTTATTTGTAAAGGATTTACACGTGGTAGTATTGGATGTCCTAGTTATTTTGTCGTAACTAAATAGGGTGCCATGAGGTTCCAGGGATTTTATGGGACATGGTAGAGTTGTAAAAACAATATGTTGTCCTGGTTACATCACTTTATTAAAACAAAAGTAAGAAAAATGTGTTTGATCAGGTATTCTTTAGTAGTGAGCACTCTTGAGCATGAAGCCTTTTTCAAAATACTACAAGGTTGAAAAGCAGCTTTGCCAAGGTAGCATTGCAAGCTCCCACTTTGATTGTCTCTTAATAATTTCCATATAAGGCATGTGGAGTTTACAAGAAAAGAACCCAAGCAGCCTGTTTTTTTTCTATCTGCCAGCCGTGCAAAAGTAACCCCAACTTTCTCCTTTCCTATACTGTCACCAGCAATAAAGGCTCTGCAGGCCACATGGCTACTTGATATTAATAAATCAAGCAGCGACAGGGAATGATGCCAGGCCCTGGCACTTGCATGTCTGCGCTGTTAATTGCTTGATTGGTCTCTGGCATGGCCGAGCCGGGTGCCAGTTAATGCTCTCCTAAACAATTCCTGGCACAGCTCTGTAGTCAGTGCCAGCCAGCGCCAGTTCCCAGGAGGTGGGTTGGATATGGCCCTGTTGTTCTGGAAAAAAGGGGAGTTCAATAGCATGGAGGTAGGCTTTTCCATGCCAGCTGGCCTTGGGGCCACTGCACAGTCCTGGACACATTTAGCTTATTAGTACAGATGTAGCCATTATGTCTTCAGGAACACCCCTGCAATTCTGAGGCTCATTTGAAAAAAAAAACACAAAAAACAAAACAAAACCAAACCCCACAACAACAAAAACCCACATGTGATTTAACATCAATAGTATTTTACCCTTGTTAAAGCTGACTGCAGTCAGAAAAGCATGTATGCAAACATGGCAACTCTATACAACACGTCTCCCCGTGGGTCTTCTGAGTTACATCTCTTTGCTTTGTTCATTAAAATGAATGTTTATTACACTTTGGTCCCGTTAACAATGCATAGACATTACATCATATCCTAAGTCACTATGAAAGGATCCCACTGTTTAAAGACTTAAAGGGGTACACATAGGCTCAGTCACACTTGTAAAGGGTAAAAACATAGGGATAATAATTTCTGGAAAAAATTTTAAACTTGCGTAAGAGGTTTCACCCAAGAATCTTGAAGAACTTCTCAAAACAAGCTAAATACTTGTGATCTTCATAGAGAGACTGGGAATAGACACTCACAGTGCCTAAGTGACTTGACTAAGAAGTCCGTAGCACATCAGAAGTCAAGAGCAAGGATCAGGGCTTCCCCTGGCCTCTCTGCTGATGGCCTCACAGTGATGTGACAGCTCTTGCAGCAGCAACTAAAAATGGATGAACCTGTTGGAATTAAACAAGAATAAACTTTTGCCTTGGGCTCAAGCAGAAAAGAAACTTTTTCTAGACTTAAAACCCATTATTTAACTTACTTTTTTTTTCTTTTTATATTTTCTCACGCTTCTGCACTTCCTGATTTAGGGTTGGACAGGAACCAGAAAATAAATACTGAAATACCATGAGAAAGGTTATTCTTGTGGTATTTTCACCCAGACAGAAAGTGTGGTGTGCTCATGAGAAAGCATGTCCCAGAAAAATTTCCACAGCAGAGGTTCACATCAATTCAGACAAGTACCAGACAGTCTATGAACTTTGGATTCCCTATAGGTTCCTATATGCTTTTATATCTAAGATAAAAAGGGACAGAGATCTGAGTATCATCGCTGCTGGATCTGAGCTAATCTCCTGGGAGGGGCAATGCCTCTGGGCAAGTGCAATGCAGTAGCAGTGCTCCTGGTTGCACGGTAAAGCTGAAACAACACCAACCTCCCCTGCCTGTTCCTTGTCCCTCCCTGTAGGGCAGAGTCTGGGTGTTTGGGGGTGTTTTTAGCCTGTCATTCTTCCTGGTGCCTGTGAACAGCTAGGCTGAAAGCATTGTCAAAGGAGCCAGCTGAGGGGGGAGGAGGCTTTGGGAGGAAAAAGGGCCCTGGGAACCTGGCATCATTTTTAATATACTTGGTACCAGGCCTTGGAAAATGTTTATATAGCAGAATAATACAGGTGCAATGGCCATACATTCTTCTGATTATCATGCTATGTTTATTGGTAGGAGCTTTTCCTAATCTTTTAACATTGTTTTGACTCCCCTTGCACTGAAATCCTTCCCTTGAGTTTGTCAAGTGCTGATTCCACTAAAAATGGCACTATAGATGTTTAAAGATCCTTCAGTACCCCAAAACTAAAGCCCTCAACAGTGTAGAGTGGCTAGCTGATATTCTCTGAACACATTTACTTTTTCCTTCCATAAACACTTGGGCAGGGGATTGGATGACTGTGTGGATGCCCAGGTGTGTCAGTGCAGAGGTCAGGTGGGTGGAATTGGAGAGTGGCTCACTGCAGTTCACTTCTGCACGGGTGTGTGCACCTGACTGGAAGGTTGATTCTGAATGGGCAAATCTTTTTTTTGGACAAGTTTTCTCTATAGAAGTTCTATAAGGAGACTACCCCATGGGTTCAGACTAGGTTTGTGTGTCCTTCAAATCTAAAATGTGACCTGAGAGGGTCACATCATGTCCCTCAGATGTGCTTGATGGGGAATGTATGTGAAAGGAGACAGATTTAAAACCCAGCTTGCTGATTCCACCTCCATCCCCTAAGCCAGAGAGATGAAGCCAGGGAGGAACATGAATCCTATGCAAAGCAAACATCAACTGAGGACAAAGAAGGAGAAGTTCATGGGGAAGTGAGACATTTAGAAAGAAGTAAGCTTGCTTGGCACAGCAGGCATTATTCAGGCTGGGAGATTCAGAAGGTCAGAGGTTTTATCAATTTTTGTTTAATAAATGCACCCACTAGTGTCCCTCAGTGACTGGGGGCCCTCTTCTGTGCATCTCTCACCCTGGTGCCAGTGTTTGTTTAATCCAATTAGGCCTGCCCCATGGCAAATTCCTTGCCAGCCTGGCAGAGGTGTTTGCAAGGCCAGGAGCAGAGCCTCCCTACTCCTGGAGGGCAGTGCCTTGATCCCGATGTGTTCCCAGCATAGGAAATGGAACTGCTCCTGACATAAGCTACTGCTCAGCAGGGAAACATGGCCTCTTAACATTAATTATCATGTACCAGACTGTTTCTAAACAAAACATCCACTGGCAGGAGCAGCCCTTTTAAATCAACAGAAAGGGTGCAAGATTAGTAGTTCACCCTGAATTTCCAAGCCTAGGAGAAATGTGGGGCAAGAGTCTTCCTGGCTTCAGTCTTCTGACTATCTTCAGTTCTGTTGAGTGGATGAAAATGTTCTGTCTCTCTCGGAAAAGAAGGTGAGGGGATGGGCAATGAAGGGCATAATGCTGTCAGAGGTTAGCTGGAGTAGAGGCAGGAATAACCTCACCTCTGTCTGGAACAGCTTAACTATGTCTGGTGGAATTAGTCAGCAAGGCAGTCAGTCTATTGTGGGGGAAGAACCTCAGAAGAGGCAGAAGTCGGCAGCCTGTTAAAATGCCTCCAGGGCAGGTGCAGATGAAGAACTAATGTACCTGTTCCTTGCAGATCCCAAATGTCATCCTCTGCAGCTTGAAAAAAAAGTACACAGCCCTCAAAGATTCATTCCTGGCATTTATTCCCTTCTCCTCTGCTCCCTTTGAGTCACGGCCTCCCACCACAGCTCTATGGAGAAGGCTAGGTCCTTGGACATCTTGAACTGGTGTCGATGGATCTGCTACACTGTGTTGGACCCCAGTCAGAGCATGCCCACAGCTCCAAGGTGCAGCAGCTCTGCCGCCTGTCTCTCTTCTCCCTGGAATAATAAAAGTAAATCACAGCTCTTCTTTGCTCCTCCATTCCACATCCGGATCTCATCAGTGGCTCTCTGGGGGCAATGAAAGAGTCAGCAGAAGAGATGCTTCAATTTCCTGAAAGGTCAGATAACTGGGGACACCCTTCTTTTCTAATGCACTGCTAAACTTGCTGTTGGAGCAGCAGGCTTTAAACTCTCTATAACTTTGCAGCTCAAGGGATTAGAAATTATGTCTATTTACTTTCAAGTCATGAAAAGCAGCTCCTTTAAAAGAACTGCTGAGGTTCTGGGAACCTGGAAAGGTGTTTCCAGGCATGTGGTAATTGTCCCTGCAGAGCCCAGCAAGGCCAGCACAGCCCAGGGCTTCTTGTGGTTGATAAAATTGGATGGCAGTGAGTTTGCAAGGGAAGAGGAGGAGGGGAAAAGAAAACTGGCATTTTACATTGCTGAGACCTGGCCTATTCTTAAAACTGTGCTTGCTCTGTGTTGACAATTTCCATGACTCTTTTGTCACAGAGCTCAAAGGAAACCTCATGCTGTTCTCATTTGCTGATGGAAAACAGGAATGAATATTTATCTGGCAATGATGACAGATGAAGATTTGCACTAGAGAGAGGTCCCTGTGTAAATCCCATCCTCATGGAAGGGACTTGCCTCCTTACACTGTTGCGTTACTCTCGCTGCATTGCCACCAGAGAAGAGGATATGGCAAAGTCTGAGCAACCTTACTCTCCTGAAAAGGTAAGGTGCTTTCACTCCCAAGCAAGCACACAGATCTAATGGCACCTGGTTGTTTGCAGGCCTGAGTGTAGGATAGCAGACCAGCAAGGAGCTTCATCTCCTCTTCATCATGCTTTAAATTCTGGTGCCACTGCAGTAGGCGGGGAAGAGTGTATGGGAAAAGGTTGGGCTGGCAGAGTCAAAATTAGGGAGTGGGAGCAGGGTTGTCTCTGCTTTCACTTTAGATACCTTAATTGATTAAATACTAGACTCAATTCACTGACATGTACTCAAGAGGGAGGGCATCAGTGAGTGGAAGATATTTGAAAAAAGCATTCTGACTTCCTGGACAATAAAAAAGAAAGATTAATAATTTGATCAATTCATTTATCTATCCGTCTGTGTCTATATATAACAAGTTGCAACCTATGGGTTTGAAATACAAAATTATACCATAGAGGTTTTGGCACTCACACAATGGAGTTTACATTTCAAAGTAAATGTCACATCTACTCCTGCTTCCAGTTATGTGAACTAGCCATGTTACATATTCCAATTACAGAACTAGCTATTTTAATACCTGTATAGGAGTAAACCAAGGCAGAGCTGAACTTGCTTCTCTGCACCTCACACACATACCCAGGCAACCCTTAGGTATATGAACATTAGACACTATATACATGAAAGTGATGTTGATAAGATAAACTGCATTTATGATGCATCCTTGACAACCTCAGCTACACTCTGCCTGCTAATGCATTCCTAATGGGACTGCTTCCAGCAATCAAAAAGTCTGATCATTTTCCAACAGCCACCATTATTTTTGCAAACCAACCTGTCAGAATAGGTACTTCTGTCTGTCTTTCTAGACATAGCATTTTTCATTCTGAATTTTAGGATGGATGAAAATCATTCCTGAATTAGCCACAGGCTTAAGGTCTGAAACCACTGAAACCTTTAGGTAAAAGGACAATTTCTTTCTCAGTGTCATAGCTCAAAGAATTTTTAAACCATAGTTTCAGATGTTCTGCATAAGTTACAAAATTAACAGAAAACTAATCATGTAAGGATGCATTGGAAAGTTTGTTTTTGTTTGAAATCAACATATTTTAATCACTTTTTATTTCCTCCAGTTTATGAAGCTTGACAACTTATATATTCCAAGTGTGATTTTCTAGAGGTCAGGAAGAGGCACTAAAATATTTTAAAATAATATAAAATTATCTTTAGGAATAATATGTGGCTTGAAAAGTTTTCTCAGAACCATCTCAAGAGCCTCTCTTGGAGTTATCATATATGTACAGTTATCATTAAGGATCTGTGAATGAACTACATTCTCCTTTTGTCTATATTCATCATTAGAAATTCACCACAGCTGAGCAACTGCTTTTTTATCCTTCCCATATGTGGTCATTTCATTCTGTCTCTGACTACTTGAGAAATTAAAACTTGTGGCCTTCATTAAAATGTAAGGAATGTCCTTCAGAGATTTGGAGGAAGCTGGTTTGAACAAGGTTCAAACGTGATTGTTTGGATTGCAGGATTCAGCCTGGGTCAGAGGTGAGTCTTTGATTAGCCACTCTAGCTCTAAACTGTGGTTGGCTTCATCCTTTTCCTTGGTTTCCTGTCCTGGGACCCCCTTTATGACAGCAGCCACTTTATGGATTGTCCCCACCATTGGCTGGTGTTTGTCAGGAGAAACTACCAGGTTGCTTAAGGTTCAAACCCAGCACTTTGTGGTGTGCTATAAGAGCACCTTTTGTGAAACACTGGTATTTTCTCAACTGTCAGTTGAGCATCTTGCACACAAATTAGAAGGTGTATTAATTTATCAGCAGTTGTGATTAATGATGCCAGTAATATGAGCCCAAAGTATCCATAAATCATGTCTCAGCTTCTCTCTTTCTCACCCTGGCTGTTGCAGCTGCCATAGAAATCATAATGTGCAATAACAAAACATTAAAGCATTGAGGTTCCTCTTAATTGCTTTTGGCTCTTGAGCCTTACAGGCTACTTGGTTCACTGGTATAGCTATTTCTCTGAGGCACATGGCAAGTTTGAGTTCTGTCCTCCAACACAAAGGCTAAATGCCTCTTTCTTCCCCGTCTGAATTTAGCTAATATTTATTATTCCCATTGATGCAGGTGCTCTGCATCCCAGAAAACTGCCAAATATTGCTGACATTGTAGGAGTAAAAAAAAAAAAACAAAACAAAAAAGCACCACAAAAAAACCCATAAAAGAATAATTGGCAACTTTACAGCCTCCAAATTAAGAGAAAAGATCAGAAACTGAATATGCTAGGAAAAAAAAGACCCAGAAGGAAAGAAGCAGAAAAATGCTGTACTGAATAACATTTTTCATTTTGGTTTAAACAGGATTTTCTTTTTAGCCACTTCTGAGGACTTCTTCTGGGTATAATTCTCTCCAATAGCCCTGCTAGTGATGTTGTGTTTTTACCGTAATTTGTTAGTCAAGCATGAATCAGGACCTCTGTGGGTTCCCATTCCCAACCTTTCTGAAGGCTAAATAGCTCCATTCTCTGCACTCATCTGCTGCCACAGGAGAAGAAAAGAAAAAAATGTAGGAAATTTGGATCTGTCTAAGCCTGGCTTGGAAATTATGCCTTGGGTGATGAAGCTGGACTGTGTCATTCCAGCTGACATTTGCATTTAGCATAGTTAGAGTTAAATGCCAATATCTGGCATCGTATACTGCAATTAGCAGTATCACTTGTTCTCATCTGAGCACTTTGAGGGGTTTTTGTTCTGTTTTTGTGAACAACATGCTGGGATGCATTTTTACTGCAAATTTTATGGAAAAAAATATTTATTTTAATATAAAAATGGCTTTTCATTGTGGCAGTTCTTCTGATAGCTATAAGCCATAGTGCATAAAAGAAAGATGCTTCTACCAATGCTGTGAAGTTTCCTAAGGACAATGCTGCTTCAAAAATACTTGCAGTGTAGTTAGTAACCTCAGGTCTCACTTAGGCTCTTGTAAATAAGAGCCAAAGTCTTGGTCTTGCTCTGAGCACAGCATGGGCAGCCTTGGGAAGTTGGAGAGTTCTGGGTGGATGCTGTCTGCCTGCCTGGAGCTTGCTGCAGGACCCAGTCCAAATTTGCTTTGCAGTCACCAGCCTTGTTCTTCCTTGTGTCATTCAGCTGCTCTGAGCTAGAGCTAGACCCGGGCCCCATGTTGCTCTGACACTGCTTCTCAGCCTCTGCTCTCGAGCCCCACACAAAAGCCAAGAGAAGAAATTTCACAAGGGCTGCAAACAGAAAGTCTGCTTTGAATGGCTGTGAGCATTGCACCTGTCTTGAGAGCATAGTATTTGTGAAATGTTTTGAGTCCTCTGGAGGGCGGGTGCAGGCTAAGTCACAAAGAGTATTTTTGGGGCTGCAGAATACATCCTGGTGGCTTGTAGACACAGCTGCCTCCAAAGACACTGGGAGCATTTACACATGAAGGGTGACAGCAGCCAGGACCAACATGAAATAGCCACGGGAGGACTTTGAAAAAGTTTTAAATAGGAAACATGGAGGGCTGTTAACACTCAGGGCCAGATCCTGACCCTCCCACTGTGCAGGCGTGCAGCCCAGCTCGAACTGTGTCACCTGGCGGGGCTCCATACCAAGGAACAATAATCACATCTAAGGATGGCTGGCCTGCCTGGGTGGCAGTGCTGGTGTCCTGGGCTTTGCAGACAGAACACAGCTGAGAGGTCACCGAGGTTTGGAGGCTGTTCACCACCGGGCAGATATTCACTGACAAATGGCTTCAGAGAAGATGTGGAAGTGTTTGGTGGGGCACATGGAGACAGAAGGTCCTGTCTGCCCTGTCTGTGGCTCGGATCAGTTGGTACACAAGCTCTGAAAATGGGGCAGCCTGATGCTGAGCTGGCCTGGGGCTGGTGAAGGGTGGTTCCATCCCAAGTATATCCCAATGGCCCCAATGGTATGGACTGGTTGTCCATGCATCCCTCTGCTTTCCTTCGAGAGGTGTCTTGGAGGCTTAGGGGATCTGAATCCCGGCCTCCCAGACCTTGTCCATACACCCCACAGTCCTCTATGTGCATGCCTGATGGGACATAACCCCAGGAAATTGTAGCAGCCCAGAATCCTGTGTTCACCACTGGCTGCATCTTTAGACACTTGGCTCCAGCTGAACTGTGTGGCCCTTTCCTCACACTGCCTTCTCCCCACTACTCATGCCCTTGCCTGGGGGACCCATGGCTGGGACCCCCAGGGTACCTCCCCAAAAAGCATTTCTCTTCCTCCCCGCTGCTCATGCCCACCCCAGCTTCTAGCACACACACTCGCTTGCATAAGAAACATAAACCTAAAATGCAATACATGAATTAAGTTAATTATCCAATTAATTGTAGCTACAACACATCTGCTATTGTTTCATGCACCCTTCTCAAAATTTAAAACAGATTTAAGGGAAAAAAAGGCGAAACAAAATACAAAAAAAATCTCTCTGCCAGGGCAAATCCTCAGCATGCTATGAACAAATAAGACATCTGTTTAAAGTAAATTTGGGCTGGGGAGGATGGACTGGAGACAATAACAAGAGCAAGAAATAATAATGACAAGGCGAAATCTCAAAGAACTACACTCCCACTTTGAGCCAGAGGCAGCTCTCTTGTTGCTATGCAGGATTCTTCAATAGAATCTGTGAGCAAGTTAGCTGATCTTCTGAAAGTTAAATTGTAGTAAAACCATCAGAAAAGCTGTCAATCCTTGTCTCTTCATGGTGTTTGTGATCCGAGGTGGTCGGGATGTGGGGGGGGAGAGTGAGAGGAATTAAATCTATGACTAAACATTTTTCACAGCAACAAAAGGACGGCAATTAAAAGATAAATTAATGCTCTGGCAACACTTCCTGTTTTGAAGGATGCAGCAGTGAGTAATGAATGGCTGTGTTTGGAGTGAGCCTGAAGAGCCTCTTGCAGAGCTCTCTGCTCAGGCCAAGCTGCAATAAACTGACCCTCCTCATCTCCAGCGCCTGCAGGAAATGGACTTAAAAAATCTTTGGCAACCTCTGCGCCCCCTTTTTCCCCAGGGTTGTTGTTGATCGTTTGATCTTTCCTTCTTTCTCTCTCTCCCCCACTTCTAACCTTTTCCAGTTCCCCCTCCCTTGGAGCCTGATGTCTATTTTCGGTGCTCTGCTGTTGAAAGACTTTGAAAGTTTTGTTTTCAGCAAAGTATTTCCTTGAGAGCTCCCGCCCTGTTCCCTGCTCCACATTGTGGGTTTGTAGGTTATGTTTTATGCCCCCTGGAGTGAGTCATGGGGCCCCTCTGCTGCCTGGTCCAGACTGCAAGTGACAATATATGCCCCTGCTTATTTCCAGGAGAAACTCTGAGAGGTGGCTATGCCTTCAGGCTTGCATGGGGCATCTGTGACATCTCTGGGACAGTTCCAAGAGTGTGGCCAAGCCACCTTCATGGAGGGGCAAAGACAGAGTGGTGGGGGAAGAAGGGATGGGAGCCAGCATGTCCGGCTGGGTACTTTGTACAAAGGGCTCGTCTCCTTTTGCCTCCTGCTTTGGTGTGTGTGGCAGTGCCTCTAGGAGAGAAGGGAAGGGCTGGCTGGAGACCCCTGTGATTACCCCTTGTGCTGAAAATCGGGTGGGGCGAGTGGTAACACTTGCCACCATGGAGTCTGAGTGGGCTGCTGTCCCCGGGTCCCTGGGGGGGGCACATTGTCCAGTGCAGCCTGAGCCGCCAGGCACAAAAGGCTGGACCCCTGTGTCCATGTCCATGTCCGTGTCTGTGTCCATGCTGGAGCACTGCTGCCTGGTGGCCTTTTGCTGCAGCGGGAAAGGGCTGCCTGGCCAGTATGGCCATCTTCTCCCCCCCGTGGCTGCTCAGGAACACAAAACAATTTCCTTGGGATCAGTGCCCATTTCCTCCCAAATGAGCTGCGAACAAGGGTTTCCTTGCTGCCACTGCGTCCCACCCATATCCTCCTGAGTCCACCCTTCCAATCTGACAGCACCAACTCCTGAAGGAAGTGTTGAACAAGAAGTTCAGCTGGGGAGGCTCAACTGGGCTTGCTGGGCCATGGCTGGAGCAGAGGGGGAATGGCAACCTCACTGCAAAACAAAGCAGAGCTTCACGTGAACAAGAGGAGCTCGCTTGCTTTGACATTGCTTTTTCTCCATGCCAAGGTCTGCAATGGTTCTGGGGCGGTGTTGGTTCCCTGCTGTGCACTGAGTTAGGGGGTCCTTAGCTTAGCAAAAAGGCTGCTAAAGCTTTAATTCTGCCTGATGCAGCTTCGCATGCCAGTACAATGATTTCAATGTGGTTTTTCTCCAAAACCAGATAATAATTGAGGGTCTTTTGTGTTTGACGCCACAGAGGAAGAAGGTGTTCATTGTACATTGTATGTAATTGTGTGTGTGGTGCAGCAGTTTGCTGTCATTCCCCAGTGCAGCTGAGAGCTTCTGTAGGGCTTCATCAGACAGAAGGGAGGGGGAGCCCCAATCCCTGCTCTGTGGTCTTGATTCTGCTCTCCATTACAGTGCAGCTGATCTATAAACCCATTTAACCTGCTGCTTGAGAATTTGTCTGGGCACAGAAGAGGCATCCCTGGGTAGCAGATTCCCCAGTGAAACAGGTATTGGCCATTCCTTGCCGCTGGATGCAGTCTGGATATGCACTGACACTGCTCTGCTCTGTGCCACAGGAGAGGGATTAAAACCAGAGTGTTGACACTCAGTTCCACAGAGAGCCACAGGCACTCACACCCACAATCCTCACACCTTCCTGCCCTGTCTCAAAAGGTTCCAGCTACTCCAGTGGCAAAAGAGATGTGCAGATATCCCATGCTTCATGATGTAGAGGATGAAAGAAGAGGCAGGAGAAATTTGAAAAACACAGGAAGATGCTGTCTGTCCTCAGGCTGCAGAGCTCAGAGGCAGAGCTGCCAGCCTGCCAGCTCTTCTGAAGCTACCTGGATGTCTCGACAAGCTTAGTTAAGTCCTATCAAAGTGGTTTTCATGAGTAAGAACTGTAGAAATAGTCCTGAGCTCAGAGCCTTGAGTTTCCCTAGCAAACCAAGTCCCAGCAGCGCAGAGCTGAATTACTTCTCCCCTCCCACCCTCTGACAGGGCACCCTTTGCTTGTGGTGGAATAAAAATTAGGAACTTAGAGGAAATAGCTTAATTTTTTCTCTCTCCTTTCTTTGTTTTTTCAGCTGTAGAAAGCTGGGCACCCTTTCCTCTTGTGAAAGGTGTTGCAGAGGCTATATTAAACCTTCAAAACCATCTCCCATTAGCACCACCTTCCTGACGACAGGGTGTGGTGGGGACTTGTTTGTATGGCCCTGCAGGAAGGGGTGTGGGGACACCTCACCGTTGCCCCTGTGCCAGTAGCCCAGGCAGGAACTTATCAGCTCCTGCAGGGTTATGCTGAGACCAGGGTGACTTGTCTGACACCAAGAAAGAAGAAATGCTGCCCCCCTCTACCTGGCTGCAGAATTGGGAAAGGAAAAAAATATACATTCACCCCTTTAGAGACCAGAGACATTTCAAGAGATTTGTGTTTTCAGTTCAATGTACAGATAAAGGGAGGTGGATATTTTAGGAAGCAAATGGTAATGATTAGAGTTCTAAGTCTTAAGTAGTCAGTTTGTTGTAAAAGACTGAATTTGTATGCTTCAGAAAAATAGTCTTTTCCTCTCAGCTGATGATAGGTTTCCTTGAACTGCCATAATTATTCATCTTTTTATGAATGCATAACAGATAATGACATGTGATTAAATCTCCACCCAGGGCTTCCTTTCTGAAGATCATAGAGATATACAGAAATCACTCTCTGCTCTCTGAAAGGTTGTTAATTCCTGTCTCTGGCTGCTGTATGTACATGTCATTCAGCATATGCATTTATGGAGAATTCTACAACCTGTAGGTGGCTATATACACAACAGTGAAAGTAATAAATTTCAATTCAGTCCCACTGGTGTTGCAGTCTATTATCTTAGAGAATATAGTGTGCTATGCCACAAATTACAGCTAAAGACTAACATCTTTGTAGAGAGTTTGTTATTAAAAAAAAAAAAATCCAAACTTAATCTTCCTATAAAAGAGCTAACAAAAACTATTTTAACCATTTCACTTGAAAATTATGGTTAGGAATTGGGGTAGAATTGTTTGGTTTTCGTTGGAAAGTAACAAAGCAATAAATTTAGTGTTGGTGGGGAGATTTAATTTGAGGAATATTGTCTTGAGAGGGTATAAAGGACACCTTTTATATCCTCTCAACACTGGTTACAGTGCTTGAACGCAGCCACATCGTATCACACATTTTGGTAGGCAAGGAAAGCTGGTACAGAGTCCATGACACCAGCACAGCATGCAGTGCTAGAGGAAGGTTTAACTGGAGGCTTTCCTGCCCATCAACACTGCCAAAGCCAGCAGACACAGCTTTCCCAAAGTGCACAGTGTGACAGTGGGGCACCTTGGCAGTGGTGCTTGGCTGGGGAGACCATTGCAGGCTGGGACACTCTGCAGGCTGCTGGAGATATAATTTTGCTAGGTTACAGTAAAATAATAAATGAGGCCAGCCCTTGTTTAAGTCCATAATGGAGTCTTACAGTTCTGCAGGTCTCCTAGTTCTGCAGCTGGTGTAAAGATGTTTCCCTCAGACAGACCTGGGGTAAAAAGTGAATGAGAGGGACACTGTCAAAAAGGGATTCTCATAATTCCCTGTCAATGTGTGCTTTTATTGCTTCTCAGAGGAGCATGGATGCATTTGCAATCATCTGAGGAGATGGTGCTGAACCATTAGCCACTTGTAAGAACCTTGTGCACAGTCAAATGATAGTTCCACTACACTGCTGGCAGTTTTTGGGAGGCCAGAAAGCAGCCCAGGCCTAGCAGCACCAGTGGTGGGTCCATAATTCTGCCCCTCCCCAGGCACAACAATGCTATGTTGTCAATATGCGATCATTCAACATCAACAGTCTCCCTTCACTCTGCCCTTCATCTTCCCCAGTATTGTAAAGTAAATGCCAGAATGTACAACTCCAGTTAGAGATTAAATGCCACCCTCATTGCAAATGAGAAAAATAAGTTTTTTTCATTGGAAATATACAGATTAAATTATTCTTGTTGTTTTCTGGTTTTGCTAATATTTTAGCAACCAGTTCTTGTTTCTGTTTTTTATTCATTACAGATTGTCCAGTAAAAGCATAAAGGCTAGTGTATGCCATCTCTTCTTTTCATATATAGAGATCTTTAGACTTGAAAAGAACAGAAAGATTCAAGTTTGCTCTGTGCATATCAGAGGGCTCGTAATAAGCTCTGCTGAAAGTCAAAACCATGTTAGCTTGGCATAGGTGACTTCTTATCTGAGATACATCATCTGTGGTCGACTCAGGGTGTGGATAGGAAAAACCCTTTAGCTAAGGGTGTCCTCCTATTCCTATACTTATGACCTAAATAATCCCACAATTTTCTTATAAAATGCAAAGGATACTTCAGCCCCAAACAGTTGCTTTTCATACTACAGCCAGGCAATTAGGTCTCTTGTTTAGGTGAAGGAACTAGATTCTAACTATTGGAGGGTTTAAAGCCACTAGTGCAATCAGATGGAAGTCAGTGGTTTTTTATTTAATTGTAGGAACTTCTTGGCATGAGTTTCTGAGTAAATGTAGCTGTGACCTACTTTAGATCAATGCTTCAAGATGAATTTAATGCTGTTTGAGAAAATAACTTGTCCTCAGAACCTTTCCACCTCTACCGTAGCTGAGATTCCCAAGCAAGGTGGGAATCCATATCCCAGGGGAGCTTGGTCGGAACTTCAGAGGCAATTCAGACAGGATAGCTTTGCCATGTGTGGACAGAAAACTCCTCTGTGATTAATGTGCACAAGGAAAAGTCATGTCAAACAAAGGAGTGTCTTTAGAGCTTGATGTCACATTAAGAGGATGGCTTTGGAGGTTGGGACCTTAAGTCTGCCCCAGGCTTATCTTAGGTACTAGCATCTGCCATGGGATCTGTCCTTGGAGCCTGGATGCATTTGGGCATTTGGCCCTTGGAACTCCTCAGTAACAACATACAGTACTTTTGGCCTGTGATTAGCCAGCCAATCCATATGGTGACATTACTGCTTCCTGGATGAGTGCCAAAGCTTGATACATGGAGAAATGATGACTAAACCAGGACAATCTCTCTGGAGCATGGCATGCATCAAACAGCCCAGGGCCAAAACAAGAGCAAACTGGTCAGGCGGGGTAGAGAAATAATGAAGGATTGACAGAAAATGTGAAAAAAACTAAGAGCAGAAGAGCAGAAGTGCTCAAAAAACTAAGTGATGGCAATAAGAAGGGGAATTAGAAATGGCTAAGAAGAAAAAAGCTTGTTCCCAAACATTTGCTTGCTCTCAGAACTGAATGTCACAAAGAAGTATTTAAAGCTCTGAAAATGTGGGTAGTTGGTTTTCTTTGTTACTGCTTTTTGCCAAGAGGAGACTAAGGGAGTCTAATCCACTCCTCCTTGGCATGCCCTTGAATCATTACTCAAGAACAAACCTAGTGAAATAACTGGGATCATATTAGTGAAAAATTGATTTAAAACTTTCTTTTAATAGCCTGAACAAACACACTGGACTTCACAAACCACAGAGGGGCTGTGGAGCCTGTTCTTATGAGATTTCCAGGTTAATTCTGTGGAGACATCTGTGCCTTTCTAGGATGCTTATTTGTATCAGACACCTCCACCAAACCTTTAGTATATAACCAGGTATGTTTGGCTTTAAAGTCGATCAGCTGAAGTACTGGTGTCAGTCCATGTCTAGAAGCCTGTGCTGTTGGGAATGCCAACATCTGGCATCAAGCGATTGGGAGAGTTGGAGAGATTATCAGAGCCCTGTTTTGCACTTCAGGAAAATCCATATGCAAGGGGGGAAGAACTCTGGAGGGACAGACTGGAACAATTGTAAATATTCTATTTTTCATATAGAAAATGAAGATTGTCTTTTCCAAATGGAGACAGCTGGTAGATACATGAGAGTTGTGCAGTGACAGCAGCATTTTCTTGGAGCATTCTCAGTTGAATTACACAAGTCTCTCCGTTCACCTCAGGAGCATCACTACTGCAACTGTGTCCCAGAGCTTGCTAGGACCTTCTGAGAAAGGTTCTTTGAAATCCTTGCAGTTTCATCCTTTGATAGCTATAATGAGCCACTGGGTTCTCCTGGGTTACATACACATCAGTATGTGAAATTCCCAAAAGTTTCTGAACAGAGCACTCACTGGTGGCATGTCAGAGTTGCTTTGTTAGCCAGATGTGAATTCTTTGCACAATTTGTAGAATTTTCAAATATTTCACTCTTTAATTAACTAGATGCAGACTTAATTAAATAGATATAAACATATATGAGATCAATTGCCTACAAATCTGTCCAGCCACTTATCAGAATTTTCCTATAAGATAAATCTTTATCACAAATGCCACTTGGTTAAATATTTCTGCAGAGATCAGGAGAGGAGAATCCAAATAATTTCCTATGGGGCTCCTCTCTTGCCTTCCCTTGTTGTTCTTGTCCTTACAGAACTCGATCATATTCCTCTCATTAAAAAAAGTAAAATAAGTTTTTCAGTGGTTTTTAATGTGTCTCATAACATTTTGTTAGGGGAATGGGAAGGGAGGGGAAAAGCTGGAACAGGAGCATAGAGAGAAGGCCTGGAGATCTGCATGCTTTTTAACAAGGAAGCAGTTTTCCTGAGGAAGAACACAGGACAGGAGCTGAAGGACAGCCAAAGAGACCTTTGGAGGACATCTGCGTTATTCTGAGGCTGCAGTTCACTCAGTGTCTTTCAATATACTTTCCACTCCTCAGGAGCAAACCAATGAAGCCACTGTGGATTCACGCAGCTTTAGTTGCAAAAGTGTAGCCTGTACATGGTTGCCCATCTGAGCTGGACCCTGAAGCGTAAGTCCTACAATTTGAATTTATAAGTGCAGCTAAAGAAAGTGCTCAACAGCAGTGATCAAGTCAGTTACCAAGTCATGTAAGACCATGGCCCTCCTGCTTCTTCGAGTTAGATGCTTTACTGTAGGCCATGTTATCTCTAGTAATGCAAGCAGGCTGGATTAATTAGGGCCATGTTTTCTCTATTGTGGCTTCAGGGAGGTTATAAGAAGGATGAATTTTTCCCTGAGGACAGGCCCAATTCGTAAATGTAATGTCCTTGTCTGTTTCATTGTGCCATGACTCTAGAGCTTGCTCAAGGTTTCTCAACTATGCAGGCAAAACTAATTCTGCTGCTTCAAAAATGAGGGCAAATTGCCCTGAAAAATATGCATTTAGTTTGTAGCTACAGCAAAGGGCATTTCTGAGAAGGTGAGGGGGCAGAGACCTAAGGTACAATAGTGAAGACCTTTGGCTGTCTAGGGATTATTTGGAGCCTTGGTTAGGGATAATCAAAAAGATTTGAAATGAAAGGTATGAAAGGATCCATAGGATGGTCAGAACAGATGGAAAAGAAGGGTTGAGAGAGATCAGTGAAAGGGCTGGAAGAGATGATCAGGGGAGGCATTCAGCAGCTGTTGGAAGAAGGCTTTACCCTTTCCATTAGCCCATCACCTTACTGATCCTTCCCTCGTCCTCTGTTCTATCTCTGCCTGTGTGTAAGGAGGCTGCGAGTGCCCTAGCTGGAGATCGTGGACATGTTATTCTTTAAGCAGCAAAGCTGAAGCAGCCAGTTTCCTGGAGCATTACTTGGGGCTTGCATTGAATTGTCTGGTGTCTAATAAGATATAAGTGCTGATCTGTTTTTCCCTCTGTGGACATTCATATTATCTCTTTCCCAGGAGGATCTTCACTATCACATTCACATTGTAGCCTTCACAACCACAGGGCCACTAATAGGGTTTTTTTCCTCTAGCCAGCTGCCAATTTTCATAAAATGTGTTGGAATTTAATACCTTGGAGACCTCCTGTCTGTCAAATTTTTTTTAAATTGGTCAACAGGTTCAAAAGTTACTGGTGAGGGAGAAGCACAGCTGAGTGCAGACAGACAGGTGAAGAGACACACATGAGAGTGATACTGCAGTACTACCTCTTTGGTAAGCTGAACTAAAACAAATGGATAGACACTCTGGCCAATGCTGCTGCTCTCTGCTGTGGGAGAACTGCAACCATAATACCCCCAAGCATCAGCAGGCTGAGTCTACATGCCATGTTGAGTCCTTTTGCCATGTTGAGAAGTATGATCTTTTCCTTGCAAAAAAACCAAAGAGCACTTTCCCAGAGCACTGGGCAAACCTCTCCATCTGACTTAAGGCTCTTTTTCACTGAATGTTCAGTTTCAGATTTTGTACATGCCATCCTTCTCTCTGCAAAATTACAGATGCTAGTATACGAGGACATGTCCTGAGCAAAAAATTGGTCTTTGGGGCCCAGCCAATCCTACCTGTGCCTTGCAAGGTGAGGATATGAACATTTTACCCACATGCTTTCTTCAGTACATTTTGGCATCTGACAGACTGTAGTCCCAGCAAAGGTTACTCTTCCTGCGTCTCATCATGAGCATGATGCACCTCACAAGCTAGGATGAGGTGGGATCCTGTACTCAACAATCTCCTCACCAGCGCTGTTCGTATGTCTGTAGGAGAAAATATGCAGTTACTCACAGAGAATGTAATAGCAGGCATGCTCCTGCAAGCTGAGATGTTTATGGAGATTTCTCAGAATCCCTGCCCCTTTCTGCATGCTGGTGACACCAAAGAGCATGGCTGGTTAAATAAGTTTACTTTTCATTTGTCTTCCAAAGACATTCCATCTGATAGTGAATAGCTGGAGGGGACTTTTCCATGTGGGGCAGTCCCACTCTCCATAGCGCATTGAAATGCTCCCCAGCAATGGGACAAATGAGAAAGACTTCAAGTTCAGAAGTGATGATATGTACCCAGAGCTGAATATTTACAACCTAGCCCTGAACAGGTATTCACAGCAAGCAAGCAGAATCAGCAGGTGACTGAGAACAGCTTTTTCCTTGAAGCTGCTGCAGCCTGGAAGTGTGTGCACTCTCCCAGAAGGAAAAAGATGTGGATTTGTAGCCTTTAAGATGATGGAGCAATCCACATTGGTGTTGCCCATATTTGTTTGAGTATTCAAATCTCACTGGGTAAAAGGGCACAATGTCTACCTCTTCCTTTTTCTTTTTCCTTCCATTTTTTTTTTCACAAATCTTGTCTACCCTCTCTTCCTTTTCTTCACCTTCAGAACAGCACCACCAAAGCAACACCAGCAACAAAGCTTCTTGCTTAAAGCACTGCATCTTCAGCTGGTGCAGGCTTGTTGCACAATTAGTTGAAGCTGTGCTTATATTGCAGTGGGTTATTTGGATGTTCCTAATCTTGCCCCAAGAGCCAGCTACTTCTGTATGGGCCTGACTGCAAGGATGCGCTAGTCAATGGGATTTCAGGTTGGATTTCCAATGAAACAGGTACTTCAGTGAGTGCAGCTCTGACATCCTCAAGCAGCATGTGGGGTTCTCTGCTGTCCTGGGAGACCTCACAGTGTACAGAAAAGTCCAGGTCTCCA
>VXBU01007099.1:22117-44083 GCA_013400315.1 Bombycilla garrulus
ACCCTAACTAGCAGGGTATCAGGTTGTATTCTGACTCTGTCAGTGTTTTTGTTTATTTTGTATTACTTGCATGTATTTTACTTTGTTTTTCCTATTAAATTGTATTTCTGACTTGCAGTCTCACTGGTTTTGCTTTCAAACCAGCACATTCTGGCACATGGCTTTGAAGTGTGCTGAGCCTGTTGTCACCTAAGGCTCTGAATTGTGATAAAGAAATAATAAACAACTGAAGACCAAAGCCAGCGACTCCTGCTTGTCTCATTCCCGGTTCCTGACCCTAGCACAGACTTTTCTCAGGGGATTCCCAATAAAGGGGATCCCCGTGGTGGGCAGCAAAGATTCCCTCATCTAGTGCTCACTGTGCAGGAGGTCAGTGATTCCGACAGCTGGTGCTCCCGTGTGAGGACAGCAAGGAGTGTTTTGTCTGCCAGAGAGCTCCGTGTTGTGCCGGAAATGACTCCGACAACTTCCAGAGGAGCAGACCCTCCAGTGAGGGTGTCTTGGCAACACCAAATTCTTTCTTAATAATCTGCTCTCACTTAGACCAGCTGCAAACCTAGCATGCCAGTGCAAATTTCCTGTGTTGCTGACCATATTTCTTGTGAGCCTTGTTGCATTTACAATGCCTAAATCCCTTCATCGAGAGCCTGATCTTGATTAGATCTTGGTGACTTTGGATCTCTCTTCAGCCTCCAGAACAACTTAATTGAATTTGAGTACTCCCACTGAACACTTCATTGCAATATGAAAACAGTCAAAGTCACATCAGTGGAGAGTAATGAGAACATGGGGCCTGACCTGGCTGCATTCTTCCAGCAATTTTCAGCAGCAGTCAGTTGTATTCTGGGTTGATGTGCATCCATGTGGCTTCACAGATGGCGATTTTTTTTCTCCAGTCATTTTTTATGTAAGGGATGTCTGACGCCTGCACGTGATGTGGAAGACCCTACAGCTGAACAGCTGTGAGAAGGAGCCTCCTGTTATCTATTGTGCATGGAGCCTACCCTGTAGGTCTGCATCAGCAGTCACATATGGAGGGACCCCTTTTCATCTTCTCCTCGCTGACTGGTGAGGGCTGCTCCTGCGTGGCCGCAGAAGGCCGGGGGGGCCCACGCTGTACAGTTGTGGTTGCGAATTCCTGGGTGGGGAGGGGAGCTGCAGGGCGGCACGGGGGAGGCTTGGCTGGGGCCAGGGTAGGATCTTTTCAATGGCAGCGCAGAGGAGCTGGGGATGGGTTAATTAAAACGCTTGCAGATGGTTTAGGTTATGGGACACATGTGTGCACCCAGCTGAACAATGCTCATCCCAGCCAATTAATGGCCTGGAAGAGGGACACTGGCCTCGCATGGGAGGGGGATGCTGGCTAAGCTGCTCATGGGCAATGGGAAGGTAGGAGCTGCATGGCGGACCCTGGGCAGGCGCCCTTCAGCGGAGGGTCTGTTGGCTGTCCCCTTTGCAGAGGCAGGAGGACCTGTCTGTGGTTGCAGACTGAGCCTCGAGTGCTATTGAGGAGTGAAGCCCATGGGGCCCAGCCCTGCTGGGGGAGGACTGTGTGGGAAGGGCAGCAGACATGTCACCTGTGTGCCCTCTCTCCGGCTCTGGCTTACTCTAGCGTGTGCCTAGACCACAGGGAGCTGGAGGAGTGCTGTGGGTGCACAGTGCCTGCACCACCTGTGCATGGCCTTTGATTTCACGTGTGCTCTGGTCACATTTCACACTGGGAAACTAGGGAGGAGCAGTGGCTTTTAGTGATGCAAGTATAGTCTAGGAATGAATTTCTTAAAATATTTTTTTTTCAACTACGAAAGGTATTTTAAGAAAGAACAGTACAGAATGTGATTTATCCTGTCACTGAGCTCTGTGCAAACCACAGAAATGGGCTTGAGATATTAATAATTCAGTGTAATTTTGTCACTGGCTCTAAGACTATCTGAGAAATGGAAACATGACAGTAAAAATTGCTCAAAACCAAGATGACTAAAGACAGGAAAAAGAAAATCCATCCAGCTCCACCCTGTTAGATTAACAAATGAACAGTAAATCTTGATTATTTACTAACATTTGCTGGAATGTAAATTTGCAGATGCTCAGGAGCTTGAGCAGGTTTACAGTCAGGGAGCAGCTGCTTTTGGGTACTTCAGAGCTGGCCCATGGCATTAGGTGGCTCTGGGTCGAAGACGACCCAGCTCTCTCCCACCACATTGCTGTATGCATGTGGCTTATCACAGCAACCAGCCAAGCATTGCTGCATGTTTAGGCAACTTGCTTGGTCTGATTATCCCTTTAACTTCAAGTATTTTCACTGTATTGCTGGCATTCAGAAATTTGGATACACAATGCTGTTTGGGTCTTTGTTTTGTAAAGCTAAATACCTTAAATGCTTTCAGGACTTCACCCACAGCCATGCTGAAAGTCTAAGCCAGTGTAGGGAATTGAAGCAAACTCTTCTTCCAAATCCAGGGTGCAGGTGTGAATTTTGGGGTCATATATGATCATCTCTCAGCCACTGCTGGTCCAGTAAATGGTGGTTAGAATTGCCTAAGTCTTTGCAACTTGGAAGGTGACTTCTTTCTTCTTGGTGATAAAATTTAATTCTCTGCTTAAATTTGTTTATGAAATCTTTTCATTCTTGGAAAGAAAAACATTTTTGTGTCAGAAATATTTAATTCCAAAAAGCTGTTTGGAGTGGCAAAGACAAACCAATCAATGTAAGTGCAGGAAAAAACAGTCCATTAAACCAAGAGTAAAAACAAATGCTGGAAAATATTAATTGGAAACCAAAACTTAAATAGTCTATTGAATGAGAAGCTTCCATCAAAATTTAGAATTTTACTAAAACTAAAATGTTTTTGTGAAAAATTAGTCTTTTTGCTAAGAGGCTAAATGTTATTAACAGAAGCTTATAAAACAGGAGAGGAGGTGATGGAGAGGTGCATTAATTATTTGAATTGAGTGAAGAACACAGTGCAGGATAATCAGTGTTTCTCTACTTTGGTCTGTACAGTCAGGGATGGCAAATTTAGTGTAACCGATGTCAAAGGAGGTAACTGAAATATTGAAAGATGCTGAGAGCATTTTGTGAACTCTCTGAAAGTTTGCAATCTTGATCAGGGCTTTGCAGTGCTGCAGACATGAGGGATGACTCCATGGGTGCTAGGACCTGTGTGACAAGGCGGAGCAGCTGGGGCAGAGTGCCCTTTAGCAGTGTTTCTGGTGTGCCTTGAAGCCATGACTGGCCTTTGCTGACTTAGGGATTGCTGTTTTACTCTTCTTGGCACCACCTTGCAGAGGTGCACAGGGTCTGCTGGGCACATCTCTGTGATGTTTCGTGTGACTGTACTAAGGAGCTGCAGAGCCTGGCTTAGGGACCTGGGCTGCCTAACCGGGCTAAAGCCCAAGCTAACGCAGACATGCAGATTTTGGTCACGGTGCACTATGGAGCAAGTGATACATGCCTGCAAAAAGCGATGCTGATGACCTTTAAATCCCATTGGAAGACAAAGTCTGAGCTCTTAAGGCATTGAGGCCCCTGAAGAAATGTCCCCATTACTGCTGTCACTGTCACCACTGTGGTGGCAGTGACACTGGCTGTGTGGCACTGCTGTTTCATGGGATGCTAGTGCCTCTTCCAGAAGCAGGACAAGAAGGGTCAGAGGAGGAAACCCTGATTATAAATATGGCAGAGACCTGCATGAAATTTTCTCACTTCTGTTAATTCTCATATTTTTGATTATAAAAATGTCTGAAGTGAGATCAGTAAATGCATTGATCGATGAGGAACCAACAAAACAACAGCAACAAGAACTAAGCCAAAAAAAACCTTTCCCACAAAGTCATCTCATGAGGAAATCATGTAGGTCTGTGAGTTCATTTTGGCTGGAATACCCAGTCATGCAGATTTTGCACTGTCACAGGACACTTCTGTACAGAAGGTACTTCTGTAATTCAGCTATTTTTCTCACCATCTTAGGTTAGGAGTGGGACAGTGAGAGAAGTACATGTGTTATTCTGCTCTGCTAAGCCAAAACTAAGCACAGATGTACTGTGGCCAAGACTGTTTAGCTGAATTGACTGTTTGCCACAGCTACTTTCAGAAAACACATGAAATCTCTGGCCTCTGTCACATGAAGAAATTTGCCAGAGGGGAGCTCTCTGTCTTGCCAGAGACAGTGTTGCTTCACATGAGCAAAAGGGTGCAATAGTATGGCTGCCTGCAGGGCTAAATTTTGAGGTGATGTCCACAGCAGTGTGCAACCTTACTTAACTGATTAGGCACTTGCATTATTTTAAAAATGTATGCAGAGTAGTCTCCTCAGCCTATTAAAATATTTGTGGTCTGGTTTGTTGCATGCTGAAACGCAGAGTGATCAAGTGCTGCAATACCTGTCCACTCATGGCAGTCTTGAGGGAAACAAAGGCTTGTGCCAATATTTTGTTTTCCTGTAGAGAGTTGGTGAGTTTGCTTGCAGGACTGACTGAGCTGACCATGGTCAAGAGACGTTATTTGGGATTGCTACTAAAAGGCTGAGCTCCAGAGGGAAAGGATACAGTGAAAAAAAATCCTATTTCCAGTCTAGAAAGAAGAAACTTTGTGCATAGAAATTCACTTCCAGCTCTGCCAGCCTCAGTCGAGGAAGAAAATAAAAACATTTTCAGAAGAAATTTAGCTTCTGGTCGGGGGGGGAGTTAATGGGAATTGACTGTCATTCACCTCATCAAAATAGAATCATGTTGAAATTGTTGGGTACAGAAAGCTTATTTTCATCAGAGCTTCTGAAGGAAATGTTCCTGATGCATCTCAGCACTCTGTTGTGGGGATGTCTAGGTGCTTTCTGGAGCTGGTGGACCTGCAGAAAGCATCAAAACATGCAGATTTTGTCTTTCAGACAAAAGTAAAGAAAGGAAGGGACTTTTGTTGGTTCTTTTTGTTTTCCATTGACCCTAATTTTAATGCAGACTGGCTCATTTTGCCAAGACAAACATGAGGTGTTTGCTCTGCTGCTGAGCATGATGTTGGCTGAGGGTTAGGGAGTTAGCAGGATGTTTGAAAGAAGAAAAGTACCCATCATGAGGCAGCTGGCCAGATCTTAGACACAACACCTGGGTCAGGAATGGCTTCCACAATGAGACATTTTAACATACAACAATTAACAAAAAACACATCAGGTTAAAAAAAATCCCTTTTGTAACGATGCAGGAGGGGTAAAAGCCTTTCCATGCTGAACTAATAAGCACAGGACACAGAAATCAGCAAAGCTAGGATTTTGCCCTTTATCTCTCTGTTAGATTTTTGGGAAAGACTGGGTGGTTTTTGGGTTATTTTTCCCTTTATTTTTCTTTTGTATCACCCCAAATTATCATCCAATATTATTTAAAAAAAAAGAGGGATCTGAGGTAGTGAATTGTTTCCTGGATGGATGCATGGGGGATATGGCCGCCTCTGATTTCCTCTCTTTCTGTCAGCAGTATTAATAATAGTGGTCCTTTGCTGTGGGCTCAGAAACTGCACTGGCATGAAGGAGAGGGACAAAAAGAGGCTTCCCAGGCTGAGGACATAGCTTGTAGGCCTTTCTGTGTCTGTCCAAAAGTCCCTGGGTTTTGCCTTCTTTTACTCCTGCTGTGCTTGGTCTCAGCCCAGGTGGCCAAGGGGCTGCTGTAGAGAGCAGACCATGTGAGCTGGAGGCCAAGGCAGCCCTGCTGGCAGAGACCTGTAGGAGTGAGAAGGCTGGTGTTCCCCTCTGCTTGTGATCCAGGACAGGAGACCAGAGCCAGCCCTTTCCCAGGAGGAAAGGACTTTGACATCCACGCTGCCTTGCTGGGGCTGGGCATGGGCACCAGCTTCCCTGCAAACCTTGGAGCTCTTACCTCTCATCTGTGCTCTGACATGCCTTTGAATCCAGGATTTAATTTGGACTTTTTTGGACAGAATAAAGAGGGTGGGGGCTGTCGTCACAGTTTTCCCTGCTATTTATTTTTGCACAGTGCACACTTTCCACCATTGCCCAGGACAAATTCAGGAATTATCTGCAGAAAACTGTGCAAATCACCTGAACTCATTTGTCTGTAGTTCAAAATGAGGCTTTAAAAGCAATGGGCTGAGTAAAGCATGAAAGTAGAGAAATCCCAACCCTGTTTTAACTTCCTCTCCTTCAAGATCACTTTGAACCTACAGTAATTATGATTCTTTCTGCTAGCTTAAATCACCCTTGCCCTCATTAGAGCTATGCAGAGTGACCATTTTCCATTTCATGAGTTGCCGCTTGTAAAAGCTGCTGTGTTTGCAAGTATTCAGGCATACCTGGCTGCACTACACAAGTCATAAGTGATAACAGTCATAATTAATATCTATTATACACTTTCATGTACACTGACATCACTGATAACATCAAGCACAATTTATGTGGTGCTATGAACAGCAAGCTTCAGTCTCTTTTGAGGCATCCTAGAGATGGGCTTGTTGGTTGTACTTGGAAAGAAGTTCCTTTTAGGCACTCACCCTGAGTATTTTGAGGTGACACAAATGACCTTAAGTTATATCCAAAGTATAGATTTTCTGTGGGCTTAAAGTGAAAAAAAAAATAAATAAAAGGAAGTGGGTTTCCAACCAGAAACAAGAATTTTTAGGCTATTTTAGACTTTAATCTTGTTTTCAAATTAAATGTTAGATTCTTGGGGCACACTCATTGTTCCAAGAAGTTTATTTCAAAGCTATGACCCTCTTGGAAGCCGTCAGTGACTTTTCATACACTGAGAAAGCCTTTCTCATGTATTAAGAATATACTATTTTTCTACAGTGAGAAGTTGAGCAAAAAATGCTACCTGACTGCATTTGCAGTGATATCTTTATTCAAATGTGATTTCAAAAGTCTGATGGTGATCCAGGAAAGTGGATCCTACCTCCTTCTGCCTTTAAACCAGACATCTTTGGAGACTTCTAAATTTTAATACTGATGTTAAGGCACCAGTCTGCCTTCATGGCAGAGAAATAGAAAGAACTGGTATTCTCTAAATATCTTAATTGCCGCTCCTGATATCAGTGGTGTTACATCTGGGGTAATTTGGCCCCTTAATTACCTCGTAAAGAGTCTGAGCATCGAGCAGAGATGACGGTAAAAAGCCCAGGAGGGCAAGTACAACCCCCCTCCCAAAGGTCTAAATGGCTGCCCGGCGGTGTAAACTTTTGTACCCCTTTCATGCCCTGGGAGGTTAATCTCTCCATGTCCTCCTGCTTTCATATGCATGAAGAAGAGGAGATTTAGGGGCTGGCGGGCGGTGGAGCGGACGCGGGGGGCGAGCGGGGCGCGCGGCCCGCGGCCGAGGGCAGCTGCGGGGCTGGGGGCGGGGAAAAGGCCGGGCCGGGCGCACGGAGCGGAAAGAACAAACTCTCCGGACGCGTCTGACACGCGGGTCAGGGGGTCACCCCGAGCTGGTGGAGGCGGCGCAGCAGATTGGAGGCTCGCGATGCCCCTCCGACATCATTTAGACAAACAAGCAGATGGCAGGTGTCAGCGGTGACAAAGAGCCATCTGTGCAGCGGGGACCATCCCCTCCATTCTCTCACAGGCTACTTCATTAAACCCTCACTTCAGAGTGACTGCGCCATAGCCTTTAACCAACGGGGCCCCTGGTAGCACGGGGTGGGTTTTCTTTCCCCTTCTTTAAATTTTATTTTGTTTAAGGGCAGCTCAAGTTGTGCTCTCAGCCACCTATGGGCAGCTTGTTTGTGCACCTTATTGCCTCCAAAAGGGCAGGAGGGGAGGAAAATAAAAACAGAAACACCCAAAAAACCCCTCCTGCCGTGCTGAAGAAAAACATGTTTGTGCAGAGCTGAATAAGTGACTGTAAACACGGCAGAAGGAGGTTAAAAATCCCCTTGGGAACTGCTGGCTATCTGGTCTGAGGGGCTGTGAGGGAAGGCCAGGGGAGCCCAGGGGATTTCATTGGGTGGAGTGGTAGAGAGGGGCTGTGCAGGGCAAGCCAGGTTCCCTGTGGGGCAACAGCATCCTCAGGCCTGGCCATCCCAACTCTCCGCTCCTCTGGAAGGTGAGGCAGCTCCTCTGCTCCTCTAGAAATCCAGATGTTCCTCCAAAAAATGCTGAGGATGAGCCTGGCCACAGGGCAGGTGCCAGGAGCGGGTTATGGCAGGGACGGGTATAGACTGCAAAGAGAGAGGTACGAAGCCAGTGACAACAGGGCCCCCAGAGGTGGCACTGGCACAGGGTGGGGACAGAAGGGCCACCTGCTCTGCAAGGCTCTGGTAGCAGCAGGCCTGAGCAGAGGTGACATTTTTCTGATTTGGGGGAGGAAGGGGAAGGGGGCAGGTGTGTGCTACCGTTTATTTGGTTGGTTGGCTGGCCAGTCGTGCTACTTTAGCCTCCCCTGCAGATCCCAGTGGAGAACGGCACCGGCATTGCCTCTGAAGAGCCCTGCCTGTCCCAGGGAGTGTCAGGAGAGCTCTGCCAGGTCTTCTGGGAGACTCCCTGCCCCTTCCTGCAAACAGCAAACTGAGAAAGTTGAAAATCCCCCGTGACAGCAGTAAGATGTGTGGAAAACACACAAAGACACCTCTTCTCCCCCTCCCTGTCCCCCCATCTCAGAGAATGTGCAGACACCAGAAAGCAAGACTCAAGTAGTGGATTTTGGGATTGGTTCAAACAATGCAAAAGCTATTCCCGAGCTTCTGCCAAGTCTCTGATCAGGCCTGAATGGAGCTTTTTAGCACCGCTGGAACAGGTTTATTTTTTGTTTGTTTGTTTTTGGGTTTATTGTTTGTTTATGTTTTTGTTTGGTTGTTTTTTTTTTTCTTGTCTAAACGTGCCTCTGCATTTTTTGATTTCAGCTAAGGAAGCACTGAGAAGCTGAATCAAATGCTGTCTTTGCACCATCACTGATTTTGGCAGTACCAGGTAGGACTGAAAATATCCTTGGAAAGTGCATTATGCAAGAGTTTTCAGACTCAGGATGTTCAGATATGTTTAGAGCTGTGACACTTGGTCAGCTGAGCTAGTTGAAGCCAATGCTTTTCCTTTGCCAGGCAGCAGCACTCACCTGAGTAGTTACCCTGTGCTTGATGACAATGCAAGGGACATAATTTCTTTATACAAGTCCTGATATAAAGAATCATAATCGCAGCTTGTAATGTATGTTGGCATGCCCTAACTCTGTCCTATGAATAGGTCACAAATGGCATGTAAAGAGTGTGAATACCAGGCAGTTTCCTGAATCCTTCTGGATGTCAAGGTATGAAAAGTGAGAAGGGACAGAAAACTCTCCTACATCAGCAGCAGCCATGTCTGGCTTTCAGGCTAGCAACATCAGATCCTTTATTAGTTTATAAACATTAGAACCCTCTGAGGAGTTGTCCAGATCCACTTATAGCCCCTGAGTGACAGAGGCAATGCTTGGAGTAAGGCAGCATCCGTGGAGGAAATTTGGCTTCAATGTTAACAGAAAAAAGCTCCTAGGACTGCAGCAAAAGCCTGACCAGTTACATGCAGGAAGCCCTTGAGTGCCAACAGTCACTTCCCTCAGCAGAGGGGAAATGGCTTGTTGGCTAAGAAGGCAAAGGGGCTAACTTTTTCCATCCTGTTAGCATGTTTACTTAGGGCAATTCCCAGACAAATCATCTCATGTAGGCTCTCCTGAAAATAAAATCTTGGTGATGACCCACCTTTCAGGCCTGGCTGGGCTTCAAGTAGCTTCATCAATAAAGATCTACTCCCCAGTTAGATCATTCTCTGAAAAATAGCTCTATTTACCAGCAGCTTCCTGTTTCTCCTGATAATGAGGTGAAAACATCTTACTCCTGACAGCTCATAAAATAACACAAACCCCACTCAATAAACAGATACAAAAAAGAAGATGACCAGAGGGTATATTTCCATCCAGCCTCTAGTTGGAATTAGGAGCTGGGAGTGCCAGGTGTGTGTGTGTGAGCTCACAGCCACTTGTATGTGAATGAAACACAGTTTAATCTCTTAATTAGCAGGTTCCAATGGAAACATTAAGATATTTTTAATACAAACAGGTTTTACAAGTAGGCAGCAATAATTGCCATCTGCTTATCACAAGTCTTGGCTTTTTAACTGTTTCATTCCTGCTGTCTGAAGTCTTTCCATCATTAAGTGATACGGGATTCCAACAGAACATTATGGTCTGGTAATCTGATTTACATGGCTACAGGGATAATCATGAAGCCTCAAATATCAAGTCAGTATTTGAATTATGGCATTTCCCTCTGGTGGTGGGATGTTCCCTTGATGGTGTATTCCCATCCCATGGGTTTCATCATCTCCACTAAGCTACAGTACAGGAAAATGAAATTTTACCAGGCAAAGGCTTAAGTGGGTGCTGAGGTCCAGCTTTTCTGTCCATTTCCTAGGGGTGAGTTTCTGGAAGAGGCATTTAGGCAGCTCAGTAGTAACCAGGGTATGTTGACCTGGGCACATTTTTGGTACAGCACTGACATTAATTTTAAGGAGGATCTATCTTGTCTGATTGATAGGAAAAGGGTCAGGGTTGTAGCTCAGTATTCTCCTTGTCTTCTTTGAACAAATTAGTATCCATAGACACAATCAGGCCCTCAAATATTCACAGCTGTGGTTCAAATGAAGTATCCTAATGAAATGCAAATTCAATAAGACAGTTACATGATCAGCATCAGCTCATTAAGGCCTGGCTAGCCTGTCTCCTTTCTTTGTTAGAGCAGCATAAAGCTCCCAACTCTGGTGGAGTTACCCTGGGCTGAAAGCTGCTGGGCTCCAGGCAAAGTTTGGCCCAGACAGCCAGCTGGGGGGAGGCTGTGTGCTGCACCGTGCTGTCCCACTGGATCTGTGGCACTGGGCTCATGAATATCAGCTGAGGCTCAGGCTTGCTGGCTCTGAAGGAGGGGAGAAGGCTTGAGTTACTCTCCTTCATCCTGCATGAAAACAGCAGCTGGCCCTCTGAAACCGCAAGGTAACACTGAAACAAAAAAGCACCCTAAACCCCAGCCTACAGTAAAAGTAAAATCAGGCTGGGGCTTGGATTTTCCCTGGGGAGTTGCTCATCTTCTGTGCTTCTGAGAAAGGGCTGCTCCAGACAAAGCACAAGGGATGCACAGCCCTTGCATCCAAGTAGAGGGTATTATTATCTCTCGCCACAAGTCTTGCTGCTGGGAGATGAACTTTACCACTCTGCCTTGGCTTTAACAAATGCCCCTCAGTGTATCTCAGTGCAAATGTCTTTCCTTTTCATTTTCAAACAGGGATGAATCCTGTATGTTGGATTAGAAATTTCCCATCACTGACAAAAGTGAAGGGGGAAAAAGAGTCATGTAAATTTCAAGAGGAGGGCAGAGGGAAGAATGAAAACAAAATGAATGAGCAAGAGTCCATTTCTGCCTTTTATTTTTTTTTAAGGTAGAATTTTGCAATAATTGGTATTTTAAGATTTTTGTATCAAGTCTTTTTTTTTGCAGGGGCAAACACAGCATTAAAGAATTGGGTTTTGTACTGAAGTTGTTTATACATCAGATCTATGAATTCAATGCCAATTGTCCACAATAATCAGATACGCAAAAACATGCAAGCATGGTTATTGAAAAGGAAAAGGAGTCCCTTTAAAAGCCAGACTTTAGGTGTGTAGTTCTTCTAATTGATTTTCAGTGTTTTATATCTGTATATTAAGAAATTATTTTGGGTTATATTTATCACACAGAGGAATAAATGAGAAGCTGCTTAGGGACATAACAAATCCTGGAAAACAAAATACGTAAAATAAATGCAATTTTATACATACAGTGCATTCAGGGAAGCTTTATTGTGGCAAGTTTTAGCCTCTCCTCTCTTTCCCCTAACATGTTGTGCTGTGGCTGTTGTGATCTGGGTCGTGGGAGGACAGAACTGATTTTTGAGGAAGAAAATGAGAAAGACAATAAAACTCTGCTTTGAAAATAATACATACCCAAAGTAGAAGAAGTCCTTAGGAGAGCAGCAGGAATGATAAGGGCAAGGAAGTACAGCCTATGAGAACAGGCTGGAGGAAATGGAAGAGGTCTGGAAAAGGCAGGTCTGAAGGGAAATCATTATAAGGAGTCCTTAGATATGTAAGATTGATTTATTGTGCAGTAAGAGAGATGTAGGTTAGGAAAAGCCTGGTAACTGTAGGCATGAGGAGCAATGGTTTAGGGCAGCAGTGAGTCCCTGCTCACTTGAAGCAGCAAATGGTCTTTTTGCTGGGTTTGGAGTCTTCACGCATCCTCAGAGGGGAGAGAAACTAGTTTGTATCTTGGGGTTCCCTTGCCAAGCTGTGACACAGCTTGTGCTTGGTGAGGACATATGGAGGCAGTCAGTGGGCACACAAGAGATGAGACAAAACATTTTGCATTTGGGACAGCACAAGCAGAAACTCTGAGCACGAATGTGAAGACAGAATGTTAATTTCCAATCAGGCTCTAAGAGAATTGCTTAGTTTTTCAGGGTCCGAATGGCTAATTCCTCTTAGCATCACTGCTCATTCTTACCTCCTATCTTTGACCCATGTGCACCCCAGTGGACAGTTGTTAAAGTATTCTAGTCTGGGAACAATATAATGTGGATGTGGTAACCAGCCTCCCCAGCAGTTGTGTGAAACACAGTCTATACATGCTCAGACTACAGTTTCCAGTCACGTATTGACCAGAATGCACTTGGGGCAGTGACTGAATGACTTTGGTAACAGGCACAATCATAAAAGCCAAAAAATCCTCAGAAGAAATTTTTGAGTAAGGCTAGAAGTGAAACATGTTGACTATATAGCTGGCTAAAAGTATCCATCCGAGCTCTAGCTGTCATCACATCTCTCCTCTAATCCTGCAAGTAGCGTGTTAAGGGTTACCCTAATGCCTCTACACTGATTCTCTCCTCCGAGCGCACAGCCCTGTGTGCCCAAGGAGCCGTGAGCAGATTGCCAGGCAAAGCTGAATTTGCTTCCCAGGCTTTGTGCACTCAGACGCTGCTCCCACCATTTTGTCATCAAGTCAGCCACAGCCTTCCCCGTATTGCTGAGGAACATGCTGGAGCAACCTGGAGTGTCACACCTTCAACAGAAGCTTTCACTAGCTTTCAGTGGTTATGTTAACCCACATTAGAGGTGTCCCAGATGCCAAGCCCTCACTGAAGAAGAATGTAGAAAATCATAAAAATACCACTGCAAAAAAGGTATTAATGAGGCAGTAACATTTGTTATGTTTTGTCATGATGCCAGATTCCTATGCCAGAACTACACGGTGTGTTAGAAACTAAAATCTCCTATTTGCAGCGTCTTGTCAAAGGAAGCAACACCAAAAAACAGAAGAGATCTATACATTTTAAGCTTTAAGCTTTACTGCTTACAGGATGTTCAATCTGAGATATATTGTTGATTACATCTAGGGACACAGTTGTGACTTGGGAGCCAGATTTTCCTGAAATACCTGTTTTCCTAGGACATACTTCTGTTATTATGAAGGCTTTTCAAAGTGAGATATGTCTCCTAAGTACTGTTTATATCTCTTTGGCAAATGGATTCAAGGAGCTCTTGTATGAATCTGACAGGCAGATCTGGCAGCTTTACTTAAAGTTTGTTGCTACATAGAATTCTTCCTTCCATGGCATCAGAAGTAAGCCTGAACAAAATCTTCATTAAGGTTCACTGGAGCTGCACACCTGAAAATTCTGGAAAATGAAAAACAATGGATGCAGGCTGCTTTTTCTGTAGCTGCAGCAGGTTTTTCATCCAAAGAAACAAAAAGTTGGAAGACGCATCTTTAACAATGGGATAAATGACAGAACATATGAAAGATAAATGAAAGAACAATTGAAATATAGCTTAATTGTCAAAACAGTGCTTCCTCATCCTCATTATCTCCATATTTCTATCCATTCCCTCCTTCCCTCCCTCCTTCCTTCCCTCCCTCCCTCCCTCCCTGAGGGCATACTGTAGTCTTCTTGCTCCTGTGAAGTAGATCCATCCTGAATGATGTTCCTGGTGCATGGAGTACTCCACTGCAAAGTTATTTCATCCTGAGTGACCACCTCCCTCTCTGCCTGCACACACACAGGCTTGCCAGTCTCTGTGTCTCCACAGCCATTCTGTTCCCCAGTGGTGTTTGCTCTTGTGGCAAATACTTTCCATGTATCTGAGATACTGCTGACATCAGCAACCAACCACCTTTTGGAAAGTACAACACACAGAAGAAGAAAAAGTGAAATTAATATTCTTGAACATGGAAGGGATGAAGTCCTGTCTTGACATTCAACAAAACTGAGCTTTAAGACTCCAGTGGGAAATGAGTATCCAGATGTTCCAAGCATCTCCAGAGGTCTTGTCTGATTGAGAAGTCTTGGGAGCTAATGGGGGAGAATCCTATTAAACTTGTTAAAATAAATATTGAATTAATATCTTATGTTAAAAATACTCAATTTTTCACAGCTTTCCAGTGTTGTTTTTTAAATCGCATGTTGCTGCTAATGCTTCAACAGGTTGTTCAAGATTGTTATAACAAGCTGCACTGATTGGTGATGCTGTATTTTTCACAGAGGTGCACATCCAGCTCCCAAGGGGAAGGCACTGTAAGTGCCAAAATCCCTCTGAACTCAGATGTGTTCAGCTCATTGTGAGTGGAGAGACAAGGTGAGAACTGAGTTCTTGGCTATAGTCCTGGTAGCTGTGTTGCAGAGATCTGGCACCCTTGAGGTCTTAGGAAGCAGAAACATGGCTCAGATTACTCTACATGATGGTGTTTTTTTTCCCTGTAACTCCCAGGTACTTTTTATACTTCAGTTGTCTGAAGATGTAGTCTGGAAGAATAACTTATCCAAGTCTTTGCTGCTACAGGGCTACCAATTTGCAACATCAGAAAGTAACAAAATCTATCTAGTGTTTTAGACAAAGCCTGAAACTGAAGGTGGGGCAGAAAGGGGGAAGAGGGTGAGGAGATAGAGGGAAGGGATTTAAATATGAAAGGAGAGGAAGAGAAGAATATGATGTGTTGGGGAGCCAGAGAAAGTAAGCAGAGGAAATGGGAGATGGAAAAAGAGAGAGGTGTTACAGAGAAGTTATAAGGAGAGAAGGATGGGCACTGTCCATTGCTAAGTAATTCATTTACACATCTTTATGGTAATGTTTCCCCTCTAATGCTTCTCCCAACACTCTAAGCTCACTGGTCTTCAGATTTTAAGTGCCTTATCTCAACACTGACCTGCCACTGCATCTCCTCCCACCCTGCTGCAGAGCTGGTAGCCCTTATGTGCTGAGCAATGACCCTCAGTCTATCTTCCCTATACTCGATATAGTTTCCTATACTAGGACCCACCCCTGTGCTCAGCACATCTGCCCCTGGATGAAGTTTGGTGTTGCACGGCCCCATGCTTGCCACTGGAGAGGATGAGACACAGCTAGTTAGTGATCAGGAATGTTCATCGGCATATAGGAGGGGGGAGAGGGAGCATGGGAGGTGGGTACCTCCATCACAGGACTGATGTAGAGAGGAAAAGAGAAATAGGGCTTGCCTGGCCTGGTCTCACTTTGTAACAGTACAGTGACTGCAACTTGAAAAACCACACCCTGCAGAGTCCTACCAGTGCAGCCCCATGCCAGCTGCTGAGAGGCATTGCACTAGGAGCTCTGAGTCAGAGAGTATCACCTGCCACACACCTGCCATGAGTGGCTCCAAGCCAGTTGGTGTGGGGAGAAACATGTTTCTTAGGGTCTGGAGTGACCTCTTCAAGGTGTTGGGGTTGGATTCTGGTGCCCAGTGTCCTACTTGAATCAGGCATTCCTGTGCATGGCCATTCTATACAGGGAGGTTGAGAGCTTAGGTTGAGGTGTGGGCTTGAAGGATTAAAAAAGGAACTAAAATGAGTTTAGGACCTAGGGAAATAAGGCCTGTGTGCAAAGGCTGTGTCCAGAAGGGCTATGCAGCCAATCTTTGCTGTCATCTGGTTTCCCAGGACATAGAGATGACAAAGGAGGAGCTGACACCACATTTACTTTTCTAAGTTCTGTCCTATGTTCTTGTTTTTATTGCTCTGCCTTTGTATGCAGCCTCTGTCGGCATTGGGATTCCCCTCGCTCCCTCCCCTGTGGGGAGAGAGGGCCATGTTTTCTTTAAACTTTCTGTCTCCTCCATGACAGTTTCCATTAGTGGTTTGACACCCCTGTGCTTCTTCCATGAGGGCCTTGCCTTTACCCTGTCTTTAATCATGTTGTCATATGATAATAGGATCAAAAGGAAGAACACTGTCTTGCCCTTCTAGAGTGCTTCACGCTAACTCTAATGAACAGCTTGTGCTTGGGATTGTGCTGCAGTTGGTCTGCCCTCAGCCCCATCCTTTCTATGCCATACTTGTGCTGAACTTTACCCATGGGGCTGTCTGGCCCTGGCAGCCGTCCCCAGCCCAACATCCTGCTACAAGGGCAGTCTGTGCTTCTGTGGTGTTAGCTGAGCAAAGTCATTACAGAGCAGACCACACACTGAAAACCATGATGGATTCAACCTTCATTTCCATCCTTAGCAGAACTTGGGAAAATGTCCAGCATATGTGTGTATATATATATCCATGGGGAAAAGGGAGTTTACACTCATTGGCACTTAGCACAGGACCTATTGAAGCAGTGTGTGCTGTTACCTGTCTGCTTTTTTGCTGTACAAGACATTTTGCAGTAGGAAGCTGGCTTCCTCAGAAATCACACTCCTAAGTCTGTGCAGAGATTGCTGGAACTTCAGAAGTGTCTTTTCTCATCTCTGCAGTGGTGTGAGTGCATGAATGGAAGGATTGTTTGAACTGTGCTTCTCTTACATTACAGTAGCCTTGAGACAGCTGAGTGAAGTGCAGAAATCTTGCCCTCACTGAAGTATTTTCTGCACACACACAAGATGGGACCTGCCTAAAAGACCTTGCAGACCATTTGGGAAAACAATTGGTTCTCAGACTATCATATTAAAACAGAAGAAACATAGAGTGTTAGTGATTCACTCCCATATGTAAAGTTCCATCTGTTTCTTCAGAATTGCAGTTACATGCCTTGCTGACAGTAGTAACCTCTCTTCTCAGGCCATGGAAAAAATGGCCAGGTTTGATTAAAAAACTTCCAGTAAAGAAAATCCACCTCAGTTAGCACTGTTGCGGTTGCACCACAAGTTCATATTGAAGCCATTGGATCCCAGATTAGGTCGGAGTGGTCATGATTGTCACTCTGGATTTTCCTATTGCAGGGATTTGTAATTTCTAATAAAACAGTGAGATCCATTTTCGTCTCCCTTCTGCCTAAATAACTAGTTTACATGATTAAATAACTCCTTAATCCTCCACATTAAGACATGTTTCCCAAATTCCTAACTATTCAGGATTTTTGTGAAGTCCTTCAGTTTATCTGTCTCACTGAAATGAGGACTTCAGAAGTGGAAACAATGACAAATGTGTCAAATATGTAGCACTTTCACCCTCATACTCTTAGATATCTAAAAGCCACCTTTACTGGTCTTTCCTTGGTCCTGCAATGGGAACAGATATTCAGAGCTCACTGTTCAAGACTTTCATGGAATTGTTTCTTCTTTGGTTTGAGGGTCCAGCTTTTAAATGTTTTAAATATTATCTTTGTTTCTTCCCAATACCCTCAAATGTGATAGACTCTGTCTGCGTACTTAATAATTTTCAGCCATTTCAAGCTTTTAATTTATATGTTGCTAGTTTACATACAAGCCTATCTGCTTTCACTTCCCTTCTGAAACACTGTTTTTTTTAAGCAGTAGCACCTTCTGTGTTTACTACAGTTTCTGTGGCTCCTGATTATTGTTAACATTTTTCTGTTTCAATTCTTTCTCCCAGTGAGCTGGGCTCACAACCATTGAGATGCTGAGCAATGCTGAGCAATGTTGAGAAATATTCCCTTTAAAGTATCAAGTATCGGTATTCTTTTTTTTCGGTTTTTTTTTTTTTTGTTTTGTACTTCATGTTGTTTGCATAAAACAAGGGCAACTAAAGTGTTGCTTTTGTCTAAACAATCTTTCCAGTTCCCAGTTCTCCTCTGTCTGTCAAGAGGAGCTCCAGAAACAAATTTCCCAGTGTTAAATTAGTTACTATTTGAGTCAGAAAATTTTCCTTAAAAATGCAAAGGCTGTTTGAGAATCACTGTCCAGAGAACTTTGTTCTGTTGCATTCAGATTGTCCTGTATGTTCACATGTTACAGACAGCTACTTACAAACCTGATCTTTCCATCACCTGTTCAAACTCATGATCTATCAAGAGCCACCAAAGAGCTCCACTCATGCTTTATCTAATTTAAGACCATTGGCATATTGGCGTGTCAAATTACATTTTGTTGAATGCAGGATTCTCCTTTTCCCATTTTCTTTTTGTCTATTCAGGCCTTTCTAAAGAAGTTATAATACCTGATATAAATATTTTTGATATGACTCTTCCCATTTATTTTCAATGCTAGCAACTCTTTTTATGCCTAGAGATAATAAATTTAAATTTACTTTCTTACTCCTGCTGTGAAATTGTGGACAATCTCTAAAGCACCCATGTACTCTTAAGTGTGTATTTCCACAAGGTTATTATTCCAGTTCTGCATCCTCAGGAGACACTTGGATAGGGGCCAGCATGTGAGAATTCACACACATGGAACCTCTCAGCCTTTGGAGGTTCATCCATCACGGCATTTCCTATGAGTGACAAAACAATGATCTCCTGTGCTCACTTCAGAACCAGAGATCTATAAACTGATTTTCAGGCTGCATTCATGTGATGAGTGCGCCTTTAGTGGCACACAGGGCTTTTGCTCAGCCTGCCTTTACACGTGTAGGCTTTCTGTGGTCCGTCAGATAACATCAAGATGCCTTTCAATCCTGAAGACAAGGTTGTTTAGAATCAGCCAGATAATACAAATAATGTCCGGTGTGAGCCAGAATGATTAGGGTTGGCAGCAGCTCCCTGGTAAAGAAAGTAAAAGAATACTACAAATAGTCTTAGCTGAAATAAAATCAAGGGGATTAGAGTTAACAGAAAACCTTGTTTTGGTTTGAGACTGTTATCTGCTAGGAGCATTCATTATCAACATTTTCTAAAATAAATGGCTTTTCATTACCAAGACATTGGGTAGAGATGAAGCATGTGTGGCACTCTATCAAATGCACAGGCAAATAGTCAAGTTCCCTGGTCCATTTTTTTCTTCTCTTTCTTTGCTCCTTTCATTGCCTGAAAAGCCTGTTTCACCAGGGGCACATCCTGCACTTGCAGTCACTTCAGTACAGAAGATCATGGTGCTGCTATCTTTCCTCTTTCCATCTTCCCTATTCCTTTTTTCCTTTCCCTGTGTTGCATTGTTACTATAATAATAACAATAATAATAACNCTCAAACATGTAAAAGGATACATCCTCCTAAATCAGTGTCTGTCTTGGAAAGAGCTGGAACAGAGGGAATATCACTCAAAGTCCCCTGAGCCCCTGTGAGCTACAGTCTGGCTGTCAGCATCCTGGCAGATTTACGAGGATGGCCATGACCAGTTTGAAAGGGCAGAGGTGGGAGAATAAGAGATCCCAACCCATTAACCCATTAGTAATTCCCTGCAGGAAAGTGACAGAGCTGATGACATGCATGGAGGACACATTGCAGGAGATGGGGTGGGGCAGACATTCCCATGCAAGAGTGATTTCAGGCCACTTTTGGCTCCAAGACTGGTTTCCTCTAGTGATCTATTTCCAGGCCTCCCATCCTTTAGCTTGTAATCTATTTTGTCACAACTGGTGCCAGATCTCCCAGCAGAAGAAAAGTATCCCATGGAGATCAGTAAGTTTTATGAGCATGAGGGCTGCAGGTCATGGAGGAATAAAGAGCAGAGCTCAGAACTTAAAAGATTGCCCAGAACTTACAGCAGGACCAGGGGTATCACAGTGGATCACTGAACCACCTTCTGATGCCATGCCACCTTTGCCACATCAGGTAGACCAGACTCAGAAAAATAATGCAAAAAGAAGGGTAAGTGAACTGGGACATATAAAACAAATGCCAGCCTTTCCAAGGTGGCAAATTTTTCTGCTTGGTTGTGGTTTTAAAATTTTTTGTTCTGAAGAATTCTGTATAGAACCAGAGTAAAGAGCGCAATGTTCACAAGGTAGGTTAGTTTCTGGTATTTTTTGTATTTTTTCAGAATCTTATATGATGACAATAAAGAAGTCTCTTCCTACTGGAAACACAGGCAGAACTGGCTAGAATTGCTGAAATATATTGCCAGACTTTCAGTGCAACACCCGCACTTGGAGCTGCTATTTGCAAGAGCAGTTGTCTTAACTACAGGAAAATGGAGATGTTTGGAAGTATCATGATCACAAGGAAAGAAAAGAAGCTATAAAAATGGGCACAAGCCAGGGAAGATGAGTGCAGGAGAATGCAAAAGGAGAAAAGGACCTCAAATATATTTATTGCAGAAATAGTCAAAACTGGAAGAAAACTTATTTTTTTTTTTAGGTATTGAGGCCTAGCATAAGGACCTGGGAAAATTAGAACAGTTTGTGAAGTAAAGGCCCCTTATTTCAAAGGAGTGGCTGAGCAGTTTTTGATGAACAGATGACCACACTGATTATTGTATACATATTTTTCTCCTCTCCTTTGGTGATGTAACTCATTTGAATGATCATAATTGAAATACTCATCTGACAATATCCATTGAGACAGAGAAGCATGATATCTAGCAATTAGGGGCTGAAAGTGTATAGGTAAACTCCAAAGGTAGCAAAGCCCAGGTAGAAGAGCCTGTAACAAAGCATGTAAAATCTAGAGAGAGATTCCCTCCCTCCCTCCCCTCTCTTTCTCTCTTTCTTCCCAGTACCCAGCTAGACCACACTTCTCACCTGGCTATGGTGACATGATGAGGTGAGGCTCCTCTTGCGGCTGTTCAAACACAGATCCGAAAAGACACCCCTGCAGAACTAGCTTGAATAAAGGAAACAGAGCTCCTCCTGAGCTGGAGCAGTGGGAGACAGAAGTGCCATAAAAATGAAAAATGCTGGTCTATCCTACAGTGTCCCAAGGGAATACAAGCACCTATGTAACCTGGGTGCCTCTGGGCTGCATAGACCCAGCCCACTGAGATCTGCTTTAGTGCAGCTCAGAGAGTTTGGCCCTTTTAATATGTCTTAGACATCATTGTTTTATTTCAATGTTCAAAGTTCTGGAGGATCTGCCTTGTGTGCTTCTTCTGACAGGAGGAGAGAAAAAGGACTTTGGGGCCAAAATCTGCAGCCATTTTCACTAGGGAGGGTCGGAGTTACTCAGCTGGTTTTAGAGGAATTGCCTGAGATTTATACTTAGTATTTGTAATTAGAGCAGGCCCTCTGTGATCAGGAAAGGACAAGTTATTATAATGATCTGCTTCAGTACAGCTGTCATTAGCACTCTTCTGACTCCAAGAGAGAGTGCAAGGCCATGTACAAACAGGACACTGTTGGGCTCACAGATCCTGCTCATCATTATTTGGCTATGATTTCCTCTTTATAACACAGTGGCAGTGAGTTGCACTAGCAGATGTTGTAATGCCAGATGCTGTGCCTGAGGACATAATGGATCCTCCACTGCTCACTTTAAAACAGCTGCCAGGACACTACCACAGCTCCATGGGGCTGTACCATGCAAGTATGGACAGTGAAAGGAAGAGGGAGATTGGACAAAGGGATGGCAGGAAATAGAGAAAAAGCCTTCAGGTCTACTGAGAAGTAATGTGGCATGGTTAAAATGATGAAGCTCTCACTGGAGCTGCTACTAAACCCACCACTGTATGTCTTCTATCTGTCATTTTGTCCTGCTCATTTAGTTTATACATTTTCCAGGCTGAGAAGCAACCTTGTGGGCTCTGGGTAAGGGTGGGTGTATGGGGCCCGCCTGTGTTGCTAGTGGGACGAGGTTCTCTTCTGCACATTTAAAAAAACAAATGTGCCAAGCATTTTTGTATTCAATTAATGAAAAA
>VXBU01007099.1:44092-105609 GCA_013400315.1 Bombycilla garrulus
GAAAAAGAGCTGATTCCTGTGAGGCTGAAAAGTCTTGGTGCGATTGAGATGCAGTTGCTAGGCTGTGAGGTCTAAGAAGAGCTCCATGCTTTTTTAAAGCCTGCAGGCAGTTCTGCTGACTGACACTGCCCAAATGCTTTCCAGGAATGCTGACATATTCTCATGTTATCACTTTTCATGCAAACTTTTCCCCAAGAGCCTTCTCCTCATTGCTCAGCAATGCATCAGGAGAGAAGGAAAGAGGGGAGAGCTGTCTCAAGGCACATCAGTCATTGTTGTGTTTGTACTGGAAGGTTTGTGCATAATGAAGGATAATATTTTCTGGCTGCAGAAGGTTGTGATATCCCACTGTGAGATGCCTGTGAATGTATCTGGTATGGATGTGACAAGAGAGGATTTGTCTTGGGATACAGAGCCTTTTTGTATCTAGTCCCTTGTGCTAATCAGGACAAGTTTGGCAGGGATTGAAAGTCCACATCATCTGGTGACCCAAATGAATAGTTCCAGATGGGCTGGGGCCCTCATCACAGTTGATGCCCCTACCGACTGCAGGGCCAAAGCTGAGTGAAAGGAGAGATTCATCCTGGAGAAGATCTGTGTACCTTGCTTTGCTCATGCCCTGTGAACGGAGAACTTTAATTCCTCAGCTTTATTGATGTGTCACACTGCACAAAAAATGGGCACTCCAATATTGAAGTGAAAGGCAAGAATATTTATGTGAGAGTGGGCTCACTCCAGTCTCAGGACCCTTCCCACTTTAGCAGTCCTTGCCTAATCCTGCTTCTTTGCAGGCTGCTGGAGGGCTGTGAGACCACTGTGGCCATCTTTTCTCACAGGTAACAGGCCATGTACCTCTCACAGGTAAGGTCCCCATGTACCTTAACTGCAAAGAATGACCATGCAGTCCTCCACCACCTCTCAAGGAAGGCAGAGACTATGCCTGGGGGTCCTGGACACTGTTTTTTACCTTGGGTCAAGATTTAGAAGAAAAACATTTTCCCTTTTGAGAGACTTATTGAGAACCCTGAAATGAAACTTGGAAATGTCTGTCAGCATATCCAGAATTTTCCTTGCAAGACAGAATACAGCAGCTGTCCACAACAGCCTGGCATGCGTGAACAGGGGATGCCTTTTTCCCCCACTGTCTTGCCTTTGTCTCTTTGTTAACAGGTAAAAACCTGTCCGAAGGGCTGGGTCCTTGTTGAAAAATCCTGCTCAATTTAGAAACAAAGCTTTGAGGAAACCCCAGCCCTTGGCAATCCCTAATGAATGTCCTGAAGGTTCTGACCTTTTCCTCTGGGATCCTCCTTCCCCTTTTCTGACCTGAGTAGGCAAGCAGTGCTGGGAGAAAAAATAGAGTGGAAAGCTTCTGAAGTTAGACATCCCAAGCACCACAAAGTACCCTAGCAAGACCTTGTTATAATCATTGCTTGCTTGGCCCATATGTCTGGCCATCCAAAAAGTTTAAGGAGTAACTGATCTGATAGCCTGTATGTGCCATTGATTTGTTAAGCTGAAGGGTTTTTTTCTTTAAATCCTTTTAACAATAGCATTTGCAGAAGGAATGCAGATTAGCCAGGTCTAATTGTATATCATTTGCATGAAGAATGAATTAAAAAGCAGCTTTGCAACACATTGACTCAGGATGTTATTGAGCCATTGAAGTCTCATGGCTGTGAGGGTTGGAGCTATTTAATTAGTGGGGGTGGGGTGTGTCGCTGCAGAGAAAATAGCGGAAAAGAGGTGTTTTAATCAATGAAGCAGAGCAAACACAACTGTTAGAAGATGCAAGTTTATTCCTTTCAGGCAAATAACCCAACCAAATAACTCAAGGTCTAGCTGTATGAAAAATTTGCTGAATGAAAACCTGGCATTTGAATTGAAGGAGGACAGTCATTTGGGAGAGTTCAATGCTGGTGCTTTCCCACGCCAGAGCTGTGGAGCTCTGCTCAGGGACTACCTTCAGCTAGGGGCACCAGCTGTTTTATTTTATATGTTTTTCTTTTGGTTTATGCAGCCCAGACTGCATCCCAAAAGTCAGACAGGATGCTCCTGATGTCTCCTCTGGGTCTCTGATCCCACAGCCAGGGGTGCAGGTGTAAGGCTGCCTGTCTCACCCTGCTACAGGGTCTGCAGGGCAGGAGCATTGTGGCTCATTGTAAGGCTTGCATGGTTGCTCTCAACTGCAGCAGGGCAAAATGGTGACAGAAGCACTTAAGTAAATGGGATGGGACCTCATAACTCTGTTCTTACCTGGCTCAAAGGCTGTCAGGATGACTAAGGCATTTGTTTTTCCTCTGTGAACTGTCAAGTCTCAGCTGCAGAAGGACTTTGCTGTGTTGCTTTCAGGCAGAGCTCAAATCTGGAATATTTTTGTCACCTAAATATTTCTGCTTTTTACCTGACCATCAGGCTGCTGCACAAGGGGATATCTAAGGTCAGGTAACAATAATGCTGCCAGGATCTTCAGGTCCACTTTCTCTCCCTTCAACAGATAACCATAGACACTACCCAAAACTCTTGTGATGTTTGCAGTTCGATTTCTGTCCCCGGCATGTGCTGGGTAACAAGTGCCTCATCTCAGTACTGTATTTCCTAAGGAAATGTATGTTCATACAAGTAAGAATAAAAACTGCAAACACTGGAGGCAAAGTGTAGAATTTTTTTAATGCCACAAGATCTTAGGTAACTGAGAAAATAACTGAATTCCAGTCATGGGGGAGAAAAGATAGGCTATTAAAAATGATGGATTATTTATTCCCATGACATATGGTTAAGATACATGTTAAATTAATTGCATACCCACATTCTAAGTATCTTGTATACCAACATTTTTCTTTGCTTTTGGAGGGTCAGGGTTTTTTTTTGAAAGGCAGCCCTCATCTAAAACCTGTTGAGAAGGCTGCCCTCTCGGATGCCAAATAGTCTTGTGGTATTTAATGAGAAGAGGGCAGTTTGCTGGCAGACACCAAGGTATGTCAGCCCAAGCTTTTGAATATAGTATCCTGAAAATGAAGCAGACACATGATAGCTGGACCACATAACATGCATATTTGTCACAATTCCATGAAAGTGACACTTGTGTAAATAAAACTGACAACTATGGTAGCTTAATTACTTATTTATTCACTGCAATATTAATTGTGTGATTTCAACTACGCCATCATCAACCAATCTGAAATTCAGCTACTATATCAAACACAGTATTTAAGGCAAAAGGGAAGTGGCACAAAATGGGAATTTCCTAGAAAAACCCCAAACTTATAGGCCTACAAATATGGGCCACGAAGAAAACCATTTCGGCAATTACAAACTCATGTTGAACCACATTAGTACTGAAACTTATCTTCAAGGAACAGTTCCTCTCCACTTCAGACCATGAGGTGCAAACCAGACATGTTTTTTTACCTCAATGACAGCAGAAAGAAGCTGAGTGAATGTGCTGATTTGTCCTTTACTGCTGACAAGGATGGATGTGCAACCATTTATCTATAGTATTTCATGTAGCCCTACAGACTGATGTCAAGCTTAGATGGAAGGACAGTATCTTTCCTTTATGAGTCAGGCAGGTCTTTTACATCTTAGAACATTTTTTGACAGCACATGATAGTGTCTGATTCTCATCCCTATCTTTGTTTATAGCTTGCCACTAGCAGACTCATCCTGATACAGCCACCAGTCTGTGTCTGTCACTCTTGAAAAGGAGCTTTTGGGTTTGCTGTCATGGAGTCAGGGAGATGAGGGGAACTAGGACTGAGAGGACCCTGAGAAGTTTTGGAGTCCTCTTTCCTGTGCTGGGCAGGTTGAGACTCCCCCCCTCAGAGTGGCCCTTGGCTTTGACCTTAGTGACAGTCAGGTGATGGAGCCCACTCTGCTTGTTTCTTTTCTTTTTTTTTTTATTTTCTTAAATTCAGATTTTAATCATGCAACACATTGAAGAGTCTCCCAAATCTGTAGTTATTGAAAATTTTAAAGTGTATTCCGTATCTCATATCTCATTCTCTGACGGAATTGATGGCATCCCAGAGCAGTCCCTTGAATAGTAGCTCTCTTTTCTCCCTTGGTGTTCCTTTCTAATTTGACGAAGGACTGTTAATATTTTTTTCTGAGCAGTGAAGCACCAAGGGAAGTCAAGCACTTGATTCTGGAAAGCAGCAGTCTCTTCCAGCTGCTCACAATAATGTGAGTGTAAACAGCTGAGCAAGCAGGACAGGCAGACATTTATGATAAATACCTGCCTCTCTCCCACTGCAAAAATCATGGGGCATCCCTCTGACGTGTGCACACAGTCCCAAGTAAAGGATTCAGTTCCTCTCTTGTGGTAAACTAAACACGAAATATTACATGTAAATATTAGAGACATAGCCTGATCTTTAAAAAATCATTTGATGTACAAACCTTAATTAGAGGTTAATACACAAATTATGTAATATCTCAAAGAGCCCCAAATTTAATTCAGGAATAAATGGTGGGGTTTTTTGGCACCAGTCATTATTTTTTTGCTTCTCTAACAAAGATTTGAATGCTGATTTGTCTAAAATCTGAGGCAAGCTCCAGCTATGCAGTTACCAAGATCACCTTCATAGAATATTATTCTTATACATACACTGAATGTCCTCTACATTAAATTTAACCATTAACACGAACAGGCACACAGCTCTATGTATATATAAACTTCATATTTTCTCCTGGGATAATCTGCCAAGAATGCTGTGGAATCTGTTACATCCTCTTTAATATTTGTAATTGTTTTTGAATAATTTTTGTGCTTGTTTGCTTATATCCTGTGTTGTTAAAGAACATCCATTATTTCTTAAATTTAGCCTTCCCTGTTATAGAAGTGTACATTTTGCTAACAGGCTGTGAGTATCCTATCATTCCTGCTAGCAAAATATGCACCTCTCTGTGATGTGAGGAAAACAGAAGAACTTCTAAATTGAGACCTGGGCATCTGATAATGGATAAACTAAGGAATTCTCAATGGAGTTTTCTTTCAAAAGAATATTGAAAATGCAGCTCACCTTCAAAGATGTAAGAAATTATTTTAGATGTTAGTTACTATTAAGAAATGCTCTTTCCACTTGGGCATGATACAAATAGAGAAACGAGGCTGAAGAGTGCCATTAATTAAAGATAAAGCAAAATGTTGAGAAATGGTTCAGGCAGGCCTGGGAGACTCCTGAGCAGTCTTAATGTTTGAGTCATGCTTTGTACACACCAATTAAGTCTGCATTAGCTATAACAAAAAAAATCCATACACCTATGTAATTTTTCATTTAGGGTTTATAACAACAATAATGACCTTGGTATGGAACATTTTCTGAGTATTAATGATAAAGTGGGGTTAATGGTCCTTGAGCCATCCACACCTCTCAAATGGTTGTTAATCCCCAGGGGTAAGACTGCAACTCCATAGTGAATTTTAGATATTATTTTAATCAGTACAGGTTTATGCACACTGACAGCTGAATGTATCACCATAAATTCTGCTATTATGATGCAAATAATTTTAAATAATAAGTAGCAACAATCTATCTAAATATATATTATGTGTTCGCCTAAAGGTCCAGTGGTCTCCAATACATTTGATTTTAATTTTTTAAAAATACTTCTCTCTCATGTATGCAGAAGAGATGGTGTCATGAAAACCTGTGTGCACAGATTATTCAAAGTCTGGCAACAAACCCAGCTACAGATCTGTCTTCCCTTTTCTTTCTTGCTACAGTGTATTCAATATGATACAACCTTCTGTGTAATGCTTGGGTAGTGATGAGGTGCATCTCTGAAGGACAGTTGCAGGTGACGTGTTTTTTATGTAATTTCTTCTGCTTATCACTGCATCCATTTTTTTAATGGCACAAAGACTGCCTCAAGATATTAAGCTATCAACGGTCATTAAAATACTTTTCTGTTTTTTCTGACATAGGGAAAAATGTAAATGTGCTTTATTTTCTGCAAAAAATACAACAAAATCTTTTCAAGTTCTGAACACTGGAAGCAGAGCAGAGGGAATGAGACCAGATACAGGATTTGAGATTCTGTTTTATTGCATGCATGATACTCCTGATAGAAAACCAAGGGTCACTAGACTTGGAGCTGACCTTGGCAAAACACTTCAGTTCTCATTCATACCTGCATGTGCTTTGATTAATTCCAATCTTGTAAGCATCCTTTGCTCTGGAAGGGTTGTGCTGGATCACTTGGGAGCATCTAGTCAACCTGGAGTTCTTCCTTCAAACTTGCAGAGTCACAAAAGTAATTGGTGCCATGGACAAGTCTAGAGCTGTGTTCATCTGAGCTCAACTTCCTGAAACCTGTAAGGGTCTCCAACATGGGCTCCTTTTGCACAAGAATGGGCTACCACATGGTAAGTATTTGAGATGTGTGCAAGCTGTTAATACTCGCTTGCACAGCAAATCCTGGGCAGTGATTTCTCCTCTATCCAACTGGTTCTAGTGGACCAAATTCTCACCTGATTTCAGTCAGCAGCTAATATTTTTGTGAGTGAAAATTTGGTTCATAGCCTCTGATCTTTACATTATGCAGTTTTATGACTTCTTAATTCCAGAAAAACGTCTCACTGCTCCAAACTACTTGTTGTGATGGCATAAGCAGGTTATGACAAAAAGAATTTTGTCATTTGTCTCAGAAAAAAAGTATGACTAGATCAGTAATTTACAGCAGTCTTTGTATTGCCTTTGTATTTGGGAAACAATAAATACTTCAGATTTGTTGATAAATGCCTTCATTTTCCAGACTCAATTACCATCATTGAATTAATCAGATTTTCTAGTTAGCGCATTACATGAAGCAGCCCCTGCATTCAGACACACAAATGACTGAAAATAACTTCCAGCTTTGAGATCCATGTGTCAGTATCTGTCAAATTGTCAACTAATTTTTAAATTTTAATTAGTTGGATTTTTTTTAAAGCTCTCAGTGCTTTTATTCCAAACATAACGCAGTTGTCCTCCAGCCTTGAGCTGCAGGATTCCCTCTGTATCATTTGTTCCAGTACTACCCAGCCTAGTGTAACTGTAACAGGATCTGACCCATATGTCTCAGGAAATGCTTAAATGTGGATCACTCATGAAAATAGAACATGGAAATTTTCTCAACAGAAAAGGAGAATCAGGGGAACATGCTGGCAGCACAATGAGGAGACTTCTAATAGGAGAGTGCCTGTCGAATCCACCGGGCTTTAGTACTGGACTGACTGAGCCATTGAGCATCCCTGTGCACCTGATAAGGTGCCAGGGACTCACACTGCCAGGACAGCTGCCCTGAAGGTGTGCTTACCCCTGAGTGGCTCATGGGGCTTGGAACAGCACAAAGCCCCTGTGACCTGCTGTCTAGTGAGCAAGAGCAGATGGCCATCAGCATGGCCTGCATGACGCCTCTGGGGGAAAATATCTTCAAAATACTCTGCCCCAAGTGTGAAATATGCACCTGTCCAGTGGCAAATTTTCAAGGGAAGCTATGGGTGTGTCATTGCCATGGTGTTCACACACGACATCTTGTAAAGTTAAAATCTTAATCCTGGCTTTACCCCAGCAAAGGGTCTCTAACATGCGTTTTGTGTGTTGGCAAGTTCCCTCCCTATTACTGTGATAGAGTTTTAACAGCATTGGCTTTCATGATGAAAGGGAGAGGAAAATGACAACAGTGATCTTGAGGTAACAATAACCTTGCAAGCACACATTGCCATTTATCACTGCATAGCTCCTTTCATTAGGAGATCTGAGGCTGCTTCACAAAGATAGGCTTTTGCAGCACTGACAATCCCTTACTGGGACACTGTGATCGTATCACAATGAAATCATTACCACCATACACTCCCCGTATTGGTACAGTTTGATGTCTTTTGTTGAGGAAATTACCTAATTAATATTTTTCATAGTTTTCATCTTTAATCCCTGCTATTATCTTTCGCTGATATCTACCTATTTTTCTAAGCATTCACATTTTCTCTTTCATTATATGTATAAACAGACCCCTTATAAAGAAATTAGATGTATTGCTTTTTTTTTAATATCAGATTATTTTCTGCAGAAAAGCCAGGAAAAGGGTAATTCTCATTTGGTGTATAAATAAATAAATGTAGTTGTTAAATTCTCCCTTCAGGTAGTTTACAAATGAAATCTGCTAGTGGTCAATGCCTATGCAACCCTGTGAACTACAGTGCAATAGTTCTGTATCATGGAAAGATTTGCCACATCCAGATTTGTAACAATTCAACTTACAGTGGGCAAGAAATAATTTAATTAATTTATTTTCCAAACCCTATTGAGTGCTTGCTAAATTCCATGCAGCCGTTCTGGAGACTGCCTTCTTGCAAAACTGTGATCTTTGTAAAAGCTAACCTATATTTTATTTCCCTTTATTTTATGGATACTAGATTCCCATTAATTTATTTAGTTAGCCCCATCATGCAGATTGCACACCTGCATCCATCTCTGTGGCAGCAGCACTTTGACACCCCTAACTACCAGAGGCCAAAGACTCCCTCAGATTAAATATATGAGTCCCTGTGGTGAACCCAAGATGAATGGACCCTGTGTGTTACAGAGAGCGGCTGCAGCCCCCACAGACACCAAGCAGAGGCAGCAGAAGGGGCTCAGGTGTGGTTAGGGTGCTCTCAGTGCTTGGTGGGATGTGGTTCAAGGAGAGCACGTGGTTCAGTGTGCCCACAAGTGAGGCATCTGCCTGCCACAGTGTATGCCCTTGGTTTAGTCTGGCTTCATCCTGATTAGCATCCAAGTAGCACGAAGGGGACTGGGAGTAGGGATTAAAAAGCATTTCATCTTTTTATTTTCCTTTACTGAATCTAGGATGTTGAACTGTGTTAATGAAGAGCAGGTGAGCAAGTGGGTATGTGGCAAATATGCTCCAATATAGCTCTTCCAATTATCGCTTTTAATTTACAATTCCTGGCAGCATTTATTTATTCTCACTCAAGAATCCCTGCTAACACCTTACTGTTAAAAAAAGCCTCTTTTTCAGAATGGCAAACCTTTTCATAAATGACTGAAAGCATTCCAATGGACACTAGGCATCCTGATACCTTTGGCAGCTTTGCCACCCAGTCTGGACATGCCCCTGGATGCTACTGGGTGCCCCTGAGTGTTCTTGGGTGTTTGTGGAGGCACTCACTCCATGTTGCAGGGGGTGCAGAGTGGTGCATTTGCAGTGCAAACTGCCCTCACAGGGCAGTGGTCACCTCACAAAACATTCAGATGTCACTGAAATGCTCCTCTATGCCTCCTGCCTGCCTGATTCATCCTGCCTTTCCAGGATGCAGGTCATGCCCAAACCCTCCCAGGGCAGTGAGGGAGCTGCAGGGAGCAAGGTGGGTTGTGGATTCTCCCCACCTCTGCCCATCAGCTACACTGTGATTCAGCACCATGAATGAAGATGTATTGCAGTTGTGGGGGCCTCCTGGCCCTTCCCAGGGCTCTCCTGCATCCTGCCACGGCATGAGCCCTGGCTTGTACAACTGCATAGCCCTGGCAGACCTGTTTGGAAGGTGGTCTGGGCTGATCTGCAGGTACCAGACCTGCAGTGCTACCAGCTGTCCTTGCCCAGCCCTCAGTCCCCAGCAAAGTGCTATCCTGCCTGTAATTGCCATATTACAGCTGGGCACACTCACAACAAGACAGAATTTAATCACTCCCGTCATTTGTCTTTCACAGCAAGCTGCACATCCGAAACAGGGTGATTAGAGAAGGGCTGACCATAACTGAGGGATGGGAAAGGTTGCCTTGTTTCAGAGAGCACCCACATAAAAGGGAGCTTTTACAATTTGAGTACAGTAACATTTGCATGGCTAGACTTAATCTGACAGTTATTTATTGCTCTGGGTTAGATAAAAAAACTCCATGTAGAAAGGAATCGAGGCCTGAACTCAATGTGTGCCAAAACTCACAGATGGCCCTTTTCTCTGGCAAGAGGGTTTGAGAAACGCAAGACAGACCTTCAGCATTCACAGGACTGCAGAACCTGTGCCTGCTCCATACCTGCTCTGTATCTGCTCCTTGTGTCTGGCACCTGCAGCCTCACCCCAGTGGACAAAGGAGATGGCAATCCAAAATGGTGGCACAGAGGAGACCAGGAGTTCCCCAGTCCACAACAGCAGGATCAGCTTGGGAGTCCTTGAAAAGAGCTGGGCTGTAGATACAAGCAGCAAATCACAGAGCTGAGGAGCAACCTACAGCAAAACACATATGATCTCCACCCTGATAATGCAACCCCTCCTTAAATGCATTCTCTGGGCGGGGATTGTGTAACCTAGAGCTGCAGGTGGCAGAAGATTTCAGATGTCAATAAAATAGCCATAGAGGCAGTTGTGCTGGGAGGTGGGGCCTGGAACTATTTCTGAACTTGAATTCAATTAATCTGCATCAATTTTTCAGAGAAGAATCTAGCTTTTAGAGAAAAAAAATCCCTGTGACCTTTTTTGAAAGGAGACATTTGAGTTTTCAGTTGGAAATAATGCCTTCCTTTACAGAGTTTCCATAACATTCAATAGCCTATCCACATTGCCCATAGCCTAAAGAAAGCGTTGTCCATTTTCTTTAATTTTCTCAGAAAATGGAAACTTTTAATTTTTGTACAGCACAAAATAATTATTTTTGAGCTAGCAAACTGGTGTCCTAATTACTTAGATAGCTGTTAAAACCCAGCTGGGGCTAAGATATAGTTTTGGAAAATGAATGCTGGTCCTCACAGGGTTGCAGGAAGAAAGATTAATCCTCCTGCTAGAGGGAAAAGGAGGACAGTAGAACCTAAAAGTGGCAGGAGACTTTAAAATACTCAAAAGATGTCATATATCTAATTTCCTATACATGCTTCTTATCTACATTGGGGTAGATCAAAACCCTGTATCTGAAAGAATAAGCAGAGGCATTTCCCTTTGGAGAGCAGCAGTGGAGAGAGCTTCAGTGTTTTTTGACCAGAAACTGCCATCTCTTGGACTGAGGCATGCCCTGGTCAAGGGCACAGACCACAACAAAGGTTACACTTTGTCCCTGGAGCTGCTGGCATTAGCTGTCACTTGACATGACCAATCTGTCTCCAAATCTGCTGCTCTTCTACATGTGTGGAAGAGGGAGCAAAAGAGCTGAAATTTCTGCATCTGGATAGTCAAATTGGTCAGATTAACCTTCATTAGCAAGATGCAGTGCCTTGATGAATCCCCAAACCCCAAAATTTCTTTTCCAAAGAGGTTAAGAATTCAAATTTATGTAGGAAACCAAGTCATAAACAAGAGGACTTGAAGCTGCAAAAGAGGTAACAAATGTGAAAGACACGAACAAAGTAAAAGGTAATTCCAGCAGGTGGAATTAGCCATGAACATTTGCCTTTCTTCCTTCTCAATGGGCAATTGCATACACAGAGTAATATTCGGCAAGCCCAAGTACTAATGCTAATTGACAGACCAGATGTTCCTAGTGGGCCACGAACATTCTTTTCAGCTCTTACTGCCAATGTAGTGGGCAGTTCTCCTTGTGCAGCATTGCAGGCAATTGTACCTGATGAATATATTGAGGGGTTTCATGGCTTTATGTCCATAAGGATGGAGTTCTCCCACTCTGCTATTCCATACCCAAAGTGTTGTCCACCAACATGTGTGATCATTCACTTTGGGGATCTCACTTTGCATTTTTTGGAAGTGAACCTCATATTTAAACACAGACAGTCAACTTACCACATGAACAACTACACTTCAAATAAAATGTAGTTACTCTGAGAATGTCTGATATCAGGTAAACTTAGTTTGTTTTATCCAGTCTTATGTGAAAATCAGCCAGCTTTGCATGGCGTTTGCAAAACCAACATTAGCAAATCCATGTTTGTCCCAAAGCTTCTGGAGATTCCTTTGGAATCACACAATGTTTTGAGACAAGAAGTTATGCAAGTGCATAGGATAGGAACTGCCAGGAGGGCATGAGGGTCTCCAGGCTATATTTCCACAACACAATTCTTATTCCTAACAATAACATAAGCTTCCCTGATTCAGCATGATTTTGCTCACACACATGGTTTGCTTCTCTTTTTAGATGGGCAAACCCCATACAGAGTCATCTCAAAGCCACAGGAGAATAATGTGATTGCTCTGGATTAATTTTAGTGCTATTGAGTATTGCCTGAGCACTAAATGTGCAGGGCAGGACAAATATATAACCACATATTGCAACAAATAGCTATACTGTAGACTTGCTGTTGTTTAATTTTTAAAAAAAAATCTGTCAAACTACATTTAATCCAAAAGGAGGACAAAGGAAAGAGAGAAAAATTGTTCACTCTATTGTATTTTCAAAGCATTTGCCCTTTCAATGAATGTCATGAGCAGGGAATGTTTCCAGCGATCAATACTTGGATGGGAGGGAGCTTTCCAACACTACTGAGGGGCTTTCACAGCAGCTGTGATCAAGATGGAGGGTTTGTTGTTTTGTTTTTAAGTTTTATTTCCTTGCTGTGTAATATTAGTTGGTTTAAATATTAATACAGACCTGATGCTCATCTTGTCTTTGCAATACTTTGCACAGAAAGACTTTTTCTCCCAATAAAATTAACAATGCCTGAGAATGCAGGAGAGGACGTGCTGACTGTTACTTGTTTCCCTATGATCAACAAAGGAGTTCAGGTGGGAATGGCTCACAGCTCTCTCCTGTCAAAAGGACAGTTTATCAACAAACTGGAAAAGGGGTTCAGGTGGCAGATGAATGGAGGGTGCCTGCCACGTTCTGAGGAAGGTGGTGCTGGGCCCTGTCCTGCTACTGCTCTCCAGGGATGACTCCAGCTCTGGGCTCTCGGGTGGCTGAAGCAGCAGTAGGATCAGCTGAGGCCCAGCCTGTGAGCTCTTCCATGACCTGGCCACTCCATGCAAGGCCAGGCATCCTTTGGTGGTGGCTTGGAATACAGCTCCTGCTGTGGTGGGTGCTTGGGCTGCCGTGGGCAGGTGCAGCCAATGCCTTTGCAAACTGGAGCTCCAGTGCCTTTGAGGAAAGGACTATGAGCATAAACCACTCTCATTGGCAAGTCTTCTGGAAAGACACAGAGCAGCTTCCTGCTAGCGCCTCTTGATCTGGCCATACTGTTGTTGTGTTGATGAGATTTCCACACTGATGCTTCATTTAAGCTGAACACAAACAGTGGCACATGATGTGTGGTCCAAGGAGATCTGAGCAAGTGAGCACTGAACCAAATCTGGGACAGATTAGGGCCTGTTATGGGATGTACATTGATGTTACATTTGTGTTGCAGTGCTGTAACATTTGAATCATGATGTCGTGATATGCAAGATAATGGCTGAGGGGCCCCTTTATAGTATGATCTTTATGGCTCTGGCATTGCACAGTGAAAAGCTGCAGAGATAAGAGGGAGCTGTGAGCAGGAAAGAAAAGCCATTAAATGAAAGCTCTGAGAGCGGTGTTTAACATAAAAGACTCATAGGATTGTGTCATGTATTTTTAAAAGAATTAGAGATGGGCTTGAATCACAACTCCTAGCTCCAAATACCTTCACTTGGTCAGCAATATAGAGCCAGATTTATCACTTAAACACAGTTCTTCTTGGACTCTTCCACCCTTTTTCTCTGTTTTGGCCTTGTGGAAAGGACACACTCTCCAAACAGAAGTGAGGGATCAGGTCTTTGCACAGAAGGTTGCAAATGCCCTGTGGGGCCTGAGGGGAAGCTTGCTGAGGAATAGTCCATTGCCCTGAGGGCAATTAGAGGACAGTGTCAGTGCTGGAGAAAAGGCAAAAGGCGTGTGAGTTGAGGTTGTTCGTCTCTTACCGCCAGCCTCATTGGCTGCAATTCTGGATCTATACACTTTCTGATTCCTGCTGCGCCACTGCCTGGATACAAAAGTGAGCACCACCTTGGGTGATCCAGAAGGGCATGGTGACTACTTCAGGTGGCCTGACAGCAGCTCCTTGTGTGTCAGTAGATTTACCTTGGTACAAACTAGATATAAAAAAATGCAGACAATCTGGGTTTAAATGTCCAAGTCTACAAATACAGTAATTGGCCAAAATTCAACAAATTGTAGTTTTGTATTTGTATTTTAGTAGAAAGATGAATGAGAAAGAGATAATTTGGCAAGTTTGGTGTTCTGGACTTTAATTATTTTTGCTTTTAATTTCTACAAGATGTTATTTTCCTTGGGTTTATTCTGTCACTTATTCCCATGGTGGGACTGAAATTGTGTGGGTTTGGTTTTTTTTTGTNGCTGTATTGCAGCACTGTACATTAGCACAGTAGCAGCAACACTGGAATTATCCCAGGGTGATTCCTGCTTGAAACACATTTGGTCTAAAGGAAGAGGGCAAAGTCCAGAAGACTTTTGTGCATCCCTCAATGAGCTGCTGATAACCAATCCAGCAACACTATTATTTGTACTTCATCGGCGTTTCGAGACCAAGTCAGGAGTCAGGTCAGAGCATATCAATCAGGACATAGATAGGGAACAAAGACAGCCCTTCCTCTCTGTGCTCCAGAGGCCTCATCCTGGATGAGCAGGAATAGCTCCCTAGGCTGGTGGATTTCAGTGAAGCAGAGCTGATCTGCAGTGGCTGAAGGTCTGTCTGTTGGCATCCAGACACATGGCAGATAAGGCACACAGTGTGGCAGCCATGGGCTGGGACAGTGAGACAGCAGTGCTGTGCAGAACAGCACCATTCAGCTCACTGCTCCCTTGGCCAGCACCAAGTGGTGTTAAATGGGTCATTGCTTTTCCTGACTACACAAAATGCCCCTATCTCATGTGTGAGCATTATCAGGACTCTTGCCTTGGGGAGACTCAGATTTGGGAACCAGCAGGGATCTTCTAATCCTCTGTTGTCCTCAGTGCCAGGTCAAAATGGCTAAGTGGGATGTACATAAAATGCTACCAGTCCAAAGTGCTGTTTGATTTTAGTAATATTTGCTACCCTTTTGAGCAGGTATAAATAACTGTGTAACACGTATGGCAAAGGAGAGCTCTCTTCACATGGTGTGCTTTGACTTCTTTGCTGGATACCACTCTGTTTCTCTGGGTTCTGCTACCTTTCTTTGGGAGCACCCATCATTGTCTGAAGTGGAATCACTACATTTAAAAACATGCAGAAAAAAGATATGCCTCCTTGTTAAGGGGGGTGCTCAACCAACTCCCTACCAAGGTAGCTGGCTGATCCTTCACTCCGTCCAATGAGCCTGCCTCCCTGCTGGCTGCCCTGCTACCCTGGCCATTTCTCATCTGCACAGTCTCGCCTCACCCTGTGTCTGCCCTGAATGACTTCACTCTCTACCTACAATGACCTCACAGCATTGTATAACTGCTCTCCCACTGTCCTCTGTCACTCCATTGCAGCACTTAAACACTTCCTAATGCATTTCCATTACTTTCAGTTATTTTTTCTTTGCAGACTCTTTATTGAATCTCCAGTTGAGTCAGAGTTTCTCTATATTACTTGATGCTTTTCTCTCTACATTTCATTCACTTTTGCCCTGCTTCCCTCCTTCCCTCATTTTTGGGCTAACTCAAGTTTGGAGTGAGACAAGATCTCTGTTCACTTTCAAGCCTTGCCAGCTGATGCTCTTGAAAATAATTGATTGTTCCTGCTGGATTTTTTTATTCCATGTTTTCTCCCAGGAATGGAAGCATGCTGTCCTCCACTCAGCCATGAAGAGATATCCAGTATAGCACAACTAACCAGTAGGGCTCAGGTTCAGCTTTCAGTTTTCAATCTCTTGTCTTTCCTAATCTGTAGAATACCTTCAGATGAGAATTTCTCCGTTCTTCTAGCTATGAGATTATGTGAGCGTTGTGGTGATGGGGAGGAAGAGGAAGAGGAAGATTCTCACTTTGCTTGCTTGTGATTGGTTATGATGGTGATGGTGGTAGTGGGAAGTCCAGGCAGAAATCCTTGATTTCTGCAGTCAGGAGTAATTTAAAAGAAATAAACTTTGCACCAGAGCCAGCAGCACAGGATTTTGAAGTGTGGGTTTTTGCAGCTCTGACCAAATGCTTCCTTATACCAGCTCTGTCAGACAGTTGGGAAAGATACTGCTTTAGTTCCAGCTCAGATAGAGAACAAATGTTTGAAGTTAGCATGGAACGTATCACTCTCATTATTAATGAGCAGGGGCTTGACTGTACCTGGTGAGTAGCTCTTATATGTGTTGGGAACAGCACCTCTGTTGTGGGAAGAGCCCTGAGCAGTACCTGGGGGCTCAGTTCTCTGCTCTCTGCATCCTGCAGGAGGTAAATGACTGACTTTCCTGAATTCAGCCAGTTCTGGTGGCTTCAAGACTGTGGAGTTCCCATATGCATTGCCATTTCTCTTTTGGAGAGGAAGAGACTTGTTGGAAAGAGGAGGGGGAAGGCAAAGGAGTTTAAAAACGAAGAGTTGTGACAACTATATTCAGAAGTGTGGAGTGAGGGGAAGTGTGTTTCCACACATTGCCCAACTTGCTGATTCAAGCAGTTCCTTTTGGCAAGCCCCAGGCAGGTGGAAATCTGCAGTGTTTTGTGTGGCAGCAGTGCCTGCCACTCTCCCCTCCCTCCGTGACCTCTTCCTTCTCTGCACCGTACACTGAGCCTCAGGGAAGGCAGGAGCTGGAAACTGGGCTGCCCTGGGACTTTTCCAATTATTAAAATTTTGCTTCCGGCCCCCAAACAAAGGAGATCTAAGAGAGGAAGTGAAGGGAATCCTCTGAACTCAGCAAGTTCAAGCTCCCGCTCCCATCATCCATGGCAGCAGTCCTGTCCTCAGAGGAAATTAGATTAATCACATTGTCCACAGCTTCAGGCTGCTTGCTGGGTACTGCAGCACCAGACCAGAGATCCTGAAAGCTCAGAGGAAAACTCTGCCCTCTTGCCCTGGTAGTGAAACCTCCATTATTTGTGTTGTGCTGCAGACAGCTGTCCCAGGTGGCCTTGGTCTTGTGTTGCCCAATGCTGTGCAAAGAATAGGAGATTGTTTGCTCCTGCCCTAAGGAGTTTTTTTTTTTTGGTGAAGGAAATCAGAGGTTATATTTTATGGAGAAGTGAGACTGAAAGTAGCGGAGAAAAGTAGTGACCTCCATGCAATCACTTGTTGAGGTCAGTTCCTCAGAGGTTGTCTTAACATGGAGGCGGCCAGTAAAACAACAGCACATGGTAAGGCAATGGGAGTAGGTCTGGGATAGGGCTGTAAGAAGTGGAACTGCAACATAAACAGACTTTCTTCCTTCAAGTGTGTAAAATTAAACTAAAACTGCAGGAGGCACCCCCACCTCCTCCCCACTCTAAAAAATAAAAAAAAAAGGAAAAGAAAAACCACATTTGCCTTGTCTAGGAGGACAAAACTAACCTCCAGCAACCACAGCAGGCTGAGTGTGCCCCCAGGCTTTCTGCATCTACCAAACGTCACCACAGACAGCTGCAAGGTGTCCTACTAACAGCACACACTGCTATTTTTAAGGCAGCAGCTTTCACAGGTAGTAGTAGTTCCTCTTAGCTTGCAAGGCGAATGCTCACCTCTAACTGAAATTCATGCATGTATAAGAGTTAGTGATAAGGCAAAGATGGAAGGCTGGGAAAGGCAAGGAATATTTTTCTGGAAAGAGTTTTGCCATATCCTGTAGGCAGCCATTACAAGTGACCATCACCCTTAGCTAGAAAACATTAATAGTGGGAGGTTCTACTCAGGTACAGGAGTTCATTTTTAATGGACCGTTCAGAATCAACAACCACCTCAGGAAAAGTCCCAGAGCCACCTTGGGACACGAAAGTATAAATACATGTCTTTTTTTTTGATGTAAGAAACAGTACTGTTGAGAGTGAAATCATGAGTTTGCTCTCCTGTGTAGTTGTATCTTGTTCTGAGGAACACCCGTCTGACCTGTGTTGTGTCTATAGCACAGAGAAACTGGAGACAGGACCACAGGGCACAGGGAGTATTACACCAGCATCCACGTGGCATAACCAGCCCCACTGCTTCCTAACAAGACACAGACTTTCCAAAGTAGGGCATGGCATTGTGGTGGACCACCATCTCCAGCAGCTGCAGAGCCCAACTGGAACATGTAAACTCACAAGGGAGGTCTCTGCAGAAGTGGGAATGAACCCAGTAGCTCTGAGTTGGGATCAAACAGCTAAATTTGCTCTCATATGAGTAAAAAAGCACTGAGAGGGACAGCACATCTTTTTTTTGCTAGATAGGTAGTAGGACTAGAAAAGGAATAGAAGAAGTAAAACTGGATCGTCCTAATCTGCCAGTTATACTCTGGAATGTGGTACCATTTGATCCCTGCACTTGACTTAAACATCCACTCTTTGATCACATGAATATTCTTCAGGCAAAGCAATGTTATTCATTTTATGTTTTGGGTTTTTTAAATCAGTCTGTCAGGCTGATGTGCAGATTAAATACAGATGCTTGCATGGTTTTCTGTGTGACTTTTAGAGTAGAAAGACTATTATATTTACAGCAAATTCTTCTTTTGAGACAGTTGATGCTCCCAGTCTATTTGAAATCCAAGAATGCAAGACTCTCTATGAGTGTGCCTGATGTTCAAAAAAAGAAGGTTTGCTAAATTGTTGCAGCCAGGGTGAAGCTGGGCACTGAAAAACACTATTTCCCTCTCTCCAGTGCACTCTGCCAAGCACTTAGTGTCCCTGCCACAGCAGTTCTGGGTCCTTCCTCAGATGAGACCCACACTAAGTATACATAAATATACAGAAATGTGCCTGTGCCTGACAAGTGTCTGCGGGAAGCTGTCATCACTGAGTCTTGGTTCCCAGACTACTGAGTCCTCAGTAGTATCAGCAAGTAGAGCCACATTCTTCAGATAAAAGGCTGCTGCATGTTGCACTGCTAGTAATGGGCCCTGCAAGCTGTCTCTGCTCAGCTGAAGCACACAAATGGCAAGGTAATGTCCCTTGGTGGGCAGAGCAGGAGATCTTTAACCTGTCTTCCAAACTGATCTGCTCTGTGACCCTGCACTCTTGGTGATTTGGTTCCTAACACCTTGGGTTGCATTACATGTGCTGCGATGCTGACTCCTGTGATGCTCTCACACTGCTTTCCAGTCCCTTGGCCACCCCAGTGAGGGTGGCTGTAGATGGGATCCCCAGGGATGAGAAGTTTCCTCACTTAGCGTATTCTGCCCAAACAGAGCTGCTCTGGCACCCAAAGGAGGACCCAAACATCACTTTTCCATCACCAGTAAGAACTATGTGTGCTGCTTTGGGCTGTAAAATGGGGAGGTGAAGAGTTGCTTATCCCATGATTATTGCTACAAGCTTATTCCCTCTGACCTGAGATACACTCTGATCCTGAAGGGCTCACAAGACATTGCATTACACTGCAGTGTAAATCCCCGACAATAAAATGTTGACGTGTCCAAAGAAAACAGAGACAGCAACATTTATGTGCTTTGAGCAGCTATAAATGCAGTGGGCTCTGGACAAGTTAAGTATTTTCATAAGACTGCCTTGGCTTTCTGTCATTGCTTAGAGGTTCCTTCAAGGCCAGTGTATCAAGAAGGCCCTGAGGAACTGCTCCAGTCTTGTGGTATGTGTGCTAGAATTGATCTCAACAGGGTACTTGTAGCTGCACAGCAGACCTTTGTCTAGACACTCTGCAGTGGTGTTAAAAAGCTCACACATTTCAGGAGCAAGTTAGCTGCTTAGGTGTTTGGTTACTTAATCTCAGACAAGAACATGGCCTGATCAAATACAGAAGATAATGGATCTCATAAAATGCAATCCTGCAACAGTGGTGGATAATTTCGAACAGTTCCTCTTCTGTTCATAGACGGACTGAGGTACTGGTATGAATACAGGAGAGTCCTTCCCACCAGATCTCACTCTTTTCTGGCATCTTCCCATTCCCAGATAACCTGTGAGATGAGAAAACAACCTCCTCCTCTTTAAGCTCTTCAGTGAGGATATTATTCCTTGTGAAGGTGGCAAAACTGGGCTTAGCATGTACCTGAAACTGCAACGGACTTACCATTTCACAGAAGTTTAATCCCTATACATCTGCGTAGAGGGGAAAAAAGGTCTGTGAGGCAGATGCTTTTAAGGAGAAGCATCTACATTATAAACTTATAAAAGGCACACAAATGTCCTTGAAAAATGTTCCCACTGCTCCTTAATCAGAATGTATTCTTTTTGAAGCCATCTGGGACACACATGTTGTCCATTTCAGCTCAGCCAAGCAGAATTGTCATCACTGTGGTTCAATATGTTCCCTCTTCAGTGGCTTATTTTGTACATGGTCATGGAGATGGATTAAAGAATTGATAAAAAATTTGGAGCAGTTCTGTCCAAATTCTGTAGAAGGAGATTATGTAAAAGAATAAAATCAAATGTCAGAAATATCCCTGAATTTTAAGTGACACTGCTCTATTTATAGAAAAACATGTATCAACAGCCCACTCTGTCCTTGCACAAGTTTTATCTTTGTGTCAATGCATTTTTTTATATGAATTATTTTTTGGCTTACACTATGAGCAGAATTCTTTCAACGTAGATTACTTCACAAATTTTTATAGTATGCTGAACAACTGTAACCATAGGTAGCAGCAATGATATCCCTACATAAATTTTTAATTCTGTTCATAGAAAAAGTGTGATACTCAGTTTCCAGGTCCTTCCTTCCTGCTTTCTTTTGTGTGGTACAGACTGGGCTTTCACCTGGTTCAGTACTGCTCTTAGGACTGTTTCAGGCTCTGATTTCTTCCCCTTTTCCTTTCCTAGACCTGGCTAACCCAGAATAGCCCCAGTCCCACAAGTTTGGATCACAGTCCCTCCGGAGAAACAACTGAATGGGAGCAGAAGGGGCTTATGGCTTCCACAGCAAACTTATGCTGGTTGAGGTTGGACCTTGCACATGTCCTTAGAGGAGATGCATTTTCTCCTTTATAACTTTTGACCATTTCCAGAGACACACAAAAAACTACCACATTGTCATTAGAATGAGGTTTTAGAATAGTCTGAACCCAGGAAACTTCTACTTGATCTCATGCCAGGAACTGCTTGCCTAATAATACAGGGCTCTTCCCAAAGACTGAGAGGGGACTTTCCAGATCACAAGCAGTTTCTGTAGTAATTCTAAAATCAATACATCTGAGAGATTTGTCTGGGTACAGCCCAGATAAACACACAGGTACATAATTCCCATGTATGTCATAGGCTGCCTGGGTGGCCAACAAGGAGTCTGTGTCAGGAAGAGTTCAGGGAGGGATGTTATCTCATATGGACTGCCCACAGACCCTCTGGTAAAAACCCTAGTGGTGGGAGAAAGTCAGCAAATTAGAGATTTTACAAAATGGGATATTTCTGCAGAAAATCGAAGTGGGAAGTTCTCAATCAGCTACGCCACCAGCTAAAGAGGGAAAATAACAGTAGAATGAGAAAAAGGCTGAAAGAGCATCTTCTAGTGCAGTCCTACCTCCTCACCACAGTCCTATTCTTCTCTCCCTAGCACCATCTACATTAATGTCTCATTGGTTGCAATCATTCAGAAACTTTTTGATGCCTTTTCACAGGATATCTCTGCATCCATCCTAAATTTGGATAAGCAGCCAGAATTACCATCTCCTCTATGAACTTGGAAACCAATTCCTTTTGGCAAACAGATGTAAGCATAGGTCTCCTAGATCACATACTTTCCTTTCAGAGACACTTCATTCTCATGTATCATTAAAAAATTATTATTGTGGTAGAACATCCAGAGGCAAGGGAGAATGTGGCAGGTGCCTGACAGATGTACATAGCAATAAGTTGCCTGTCCTGGAGTATTTGTAATTGAGGCAGACAAACTACACACAAAGGGCAAGGGGAAATTGGAACCAGGCAGTCTCTACATAGGCACACATAGCTGCAGGAGGCCTGGCCCAAAGACATGTTTCTTATTCTGTGACAGATCTCAAGACCTGATGTTTCCTAACCAAGGTAAATGAAAACATGAAGCTGAACATTCATGAGCAAGAAAAGATAGGAAAAAACAACTAGGTCTGTCTGGGAGAAATCATTTCCTTACAACGTTTGGTAATATTTTATTTTAATCAGCCTTTTTCCTTTTTACCAGAATCTGAAACTCCAGATCTCACTTGAAATATGTTTATTTAAAAACAAAAATTCCCCCTAAAAGTTTTGTTTTAGGATATTTGGCAACAACTCCGTTATTCTGTGAACAGCTCTTAACAGATTGTGTTCTGGTAACAAATGTTTTGTCAAAGTACTATTATGCAACTCTGTTGTTTCTAAGGCTTTTGTTCTCTGAAACCATTTAACTAAATGATGCTGCTTCCATGAGGTGTAATACTCATTCTGTGTAACCACTCCAGGAAGAGATTTGATGGAGCAAAATGTTCAGTATTAATAGTGGAGTCTGGTCCAGCATGGATCTTAAAAGAACAGGCCTGACCTTTATCAGAAAGGGCGGATTGAGATCAGGTTCCTACTCCAGCCATTGTCACTTGCCTTTTCACCTGTCTTTACTTCAAAACTCAAGGGCAGTTGCCAATAACATGGGATCCTGCTCCACCAGGGAATATCAGGTGTTTTCATTCAATGATTGCAGTGAAATGGTGATGCTTTCAATGGAAAGAGCTTCTTGTTTTGGATGTAAATAGCAGCCCAGCATTTGAGAATTGGCCATTTCTTCTCCTGAAAAGATGACCTTCTTTTCCATTCATGATTTCAGATCAGCTATATTCAGCCATAAATCTCTCCAAGCTATCTTTTTATTGTATTTTCACCAGATTTGTGAGGGAACTTCCAAGGCTAAGCTTGCAAAGGCCAGATATTTTCAGGATGCTGGTACCTTTGTTCTTTCTCAGGGGAGATATTTGGCCAAATAGATTTTCTGTGCTTTGTCAGATGTGCTGTCAGGATAGATCTCCATATGAGTGCAGCAACTTGAAAACTGCTGTTTGTCTTTGGTTTGGTGGGATTTTGTCTGACACATTAGATTCTACCAGCCCATAATATACTTGCACAATACAAGAAATTTTTCTAAAACCAGCTATGCCTCATCATTCAGAATTCCTCACCTGCATTTAGTCTTAGAGTATTATAAAACAGTGGCATTGTGCAGTCTGGTCTAAAATTAGTTCATGTCAACCACAGAACGTTTGTCAGACTGTCTGCTACTGGGGAGTGTTGACTCACTAAGTACAAGTGTTCTTGAATCAGTGAGTTTCTTAGAGTCTCAGGTTTTGTAAGTGTGATGACACTTATCTGTGCTTCTATCATAACCAACCAATGTGAAAAAACTGTCAGAATAACAATCTAAATTTGCTTCATTAGTTTACTCTTCCTCCTATTTTCCTATCTCATTTATCTAAAATATTTCTTTGATGTAGAGCTGCAAAAAACTGAGATATTTTCAGCCAATGGTTTAGATTATGGCTAAAACAGAAGATATAAAAAGTGTGCTGTTACAATAAATGCCAGTTGCATGAACTACAAGTTTGTTCCTTAGGGCAGTCTGGAATCCAACCAGAGCTTCCAGTAAGACCTAGGTGTTGACAAAATGTGTCTTTATGGGGTGACTCTGGAAAGGGATAGCTTCCAGCCCTCCACAGAGTCCCAGAGCCAGAGTCCATGTCTGGGCAGGGCTTCCTGTCCTCTTCCACACTCCCTTCATACTACGCTCCAGCCCTGTGAGAGTGCCTGGAGAAATGCCACTCATGCAAAAACGAATCTATGTTGCAGAATTTGGATTCATTGTAAGTTTAAAATAAAAGCCATCAGTGTCAAAAGGGGAAAAAAAAGGAAAAAAAGAAAGAAAAAAAAAAAAACCAAAACCAAAAAACAAGCCCTGTCCTACACAACCGCATTGCTGGCTACAAACAGCTGAACATTAGTCAACCCTTGACTGCACAAAGAGAGACTGGTTGTAAAGAAAACAGAGAGAGCTGAGACGGAGCCTTCTAACGAAGGCTATTGAAGTCTGTGCTCTCTGTAACTTGAAAGCCACAAATGCTGAAAGAGCCATCTGTATTAAACCATGGCTGGGATCATGTTCATTAGCTGGTTGGCTGTAAATATAGCCTTCCCCCAACACAAAAGGTAATGCATGTCAACTCAAACCATCACCAGCAGGTTTGTGTAAATATTTACTGGGCTGTTCAGACTGCTGTAATTTGAGGTTGTTGATGTCTCACAAACAAGTTAGAAAATAAGCTGGCAAGTTCCTGGAAACAGTGTCAGAAGGCAGCTCTGGTACAGTAGAGGGAATGGGAGCTTTGTGCTCTTTTCTCCGTGAGCTCCAGGATTTCCCAGCTACTTCAATCTGGCTAGCTTTCGGCCTCCTAACAGTCCCAACTCAGACTTAAATGTTTATAACCTTTTACATTTTATTTTTTCTTGGAAAATGTTTCTTTTTTGGGGGGAGTTTTGGATGTTATGACAAAGAAGAGAATTTTTCTTTTTAATTAATTTTTATTTGTTCTTTCATAAAAAATACATGAAGGCCTAAAGCCCTTGTAAGAGGGCTGCAGGATCACAGGCGGTCCACCCACCTGAGTGAAACTTCTGCCCCAATCCCCTGTGGATCATGGAGAAATTTTGGGGTAATCTCCATATGGATAAACAACCACTGCATTTGTCTTTTTGGGCTTGGGATGGCTGCACCAAGTATCCAAACGTATTGGAGGAGGCAGAGAAGCCTATTGGATTGGCTGAATATGGAACACAATGTCTCTGATAGTCCCAAGACTGGGAGAGCAGAGAGCCACAGCTGTGTCTTCTCCAGGAGGCAGGGGAAGGGCACACATCAAAGCTGACTCCATGTCTGCCCACACATTTCCTTCCAACTGTGCAAGCTCTCAATCTCCCAGGATGGTATCTAACAGGCTCTTCCCAGGGAGCACTTTGGATGTGGACATCTTAAAAAGTGGGGAGTGGAAACAGGGCCAGAAATTTCAGCAATTCAGTCATGAAGACATGCCGCAGGATTGGAGGACAGTCTCTGATCTGTTTTCTACTCTGGTGTGGCTGTAGCTTCAGCAATCATCTTTCCCCTGTCTTCTTGGGGTAGAAGAAATCCCGTATTCATAAAAAAGCCAAATTCAGGAAAAATCATTCTTCCTCTACTCTCATGGTGTATGTGATGCCTGCGTATAATTTTAAAGATCTGCACAGTGATGATTATTTGAGTAGCCCTTTTTTTGGGCACTTCTGTTTTTGAAGTATGCTGGTCCCTATAGTCTTTTCCTTTTCTTCTCCCAGTGAAGATGACAGGGAGAGTTTAGGGACCAGAAGAGACCTGTGAGTGCAGGGAGCAGTACACAGAGAAATGCTCCTTGGGGCTGAAGGGCTGGGAAGGTTGGTGCATTCAGCATGTGCTCTATGCCTGTAGGCCTGCTCAGCCCTGGAGGTATACTCTCTGAGAAATGACACATTTCTCTCTCTCATAGAGACTGCCAAATGAGCTGCAAGCACGGTGACAAGGAAGAGGTTTTCCCAGAAGAGATCTGTTGTCCTCACTGATGAAAATCTTCCCTATCAAAAGGAATACTTGGCATCTGAGTGGCATTTGCTGTGTTTACAGGTGATGGGGATTCCTGAGCGATGCAGAGCTGTTGGGGCAGGTTTTACATAAGCTCTGCTGCCCTTCTTGTGTGTGCAGGTGTGCACAGCAATGCAATCGGTGGGGTGGGGTCTGGTGCATAGCACACTGCCTCCCTGGGGCATGGCTGGGTACATGTAGCTGTCACAAGGCACCTGTGAGAGCTGCCTCCAGCTGTCTGGGCTGCTGCTGTGCGCAGGGATACATTCTATCCCTGAACTATTATGTTCTGAGTGCTGCAGAGTTGTTTTCTCAGATCTTGAAATGGCCCAAAGCAGAGAGTTTTAATTTCCCCCAGTGGAGTGCCCTGGACTTACACGACCTCATGGTTTAATCTAGGAGACTTCATGTGATAGACCTCAGAGTCTGATCCTGTGATCTTAGTGTCTTACAATGTGACTCGTGAACTAAAAGCAGCCCTTTGAGAAGCCAGCTGTGTAATGCCTAGATAGTGAGTAATTTCATTTGTTTGGTGACAGGGGACAGGTTTGCAACCTCCACACAGTATTTCAGATGATTTCTGTTTGAGGTAGGGCTCTGTATCACCAAAATTTCAGCTCTGACAACCATGTAAAGAGAAGGTGCCCACTCCCACCCTAGCCTTCATTGATGACTCCCCTGTTCAGCATGAGGAAGGCATTCATGTGGTCATGGTATGTATTTGGGGCAGAAGCCCCTTTATTTGAAGTGGCAAAAACAGAGGTTTTACGGTCCTCCTTATCAAAAATCTTCCTCCTGCAGAGTTAAATGAAGAGGCTAGATTCCAGAATCACAGACACAACAGGTCCTGCTCTCTTGGTTATTGCAGGAAATGAATAATGCAGACATTACTAGGAAAAAAAGACTAGATCTAGTCCTATGGAGGAAAAATAAAACCCCATCTGCCTACAGCATTGTGGGGGTGTGTATTGCATCAATCTCCATTGGAGGACACTTACATTAATGGCAAGAACTAGTTTACTGTGAGAGGCTGTATTGTGGGCACCACAACAGCAAGGACTGAGCTGTTCTGAAGTGAGAAGGAAATCCCTTTGCATAAGGAATTACTTCCAATAGGTTAGACAGGAGCATGAGTCCTGCTCTGTCAGTCATCTTTCTCCATGGGTAAATGCAATGTGGAGAAGCTTCCTCAGACAGGTCTGCCTCTCAAAACAAGGGGAGCACAGAAACATGTGAAGTGGCTGGAAGGAGGAGAAATGTTATGTTTTAAATATATTCATAATAATATTTAATCTTATAATAATTTTAAATAATTTTAATAATTAATTTTCCAACTGCCATCACTCCATCACCTGAAAAAGCAGCCCAGAATATGAGGAAGTTACCATGCTGGCTTATGTGGGCAATAAACAAAATTCTTTATGCAGATATTTGTGTAAAGGGTATAATTTCCTCATTATTCTCTGATTATTTTTCTATAATCAGAGAGTCTTTCTTCTTGGCTCACATCAGCTTCAGTCCATCATCTTTTGCTGACAGCATCCCTCACTTGGGTCAGTCAAAGAAGAGAGCAAAAATGTCTTGTCATACCTACAGGTTGGCAGAGACCATAGTAAGTTGAAAAAAATAAAATCTGTCCAGTTAAAAGCAGGGAGTGAATGCCAACTCTATGCCAAAAGCCTTTTGTATTTTCAGTTGCTCCAGCTGATCACAACTTGTGCTGGTGGTGACACTACATTATGCTATGGTAGGGTGCATTTGGCAAGTACATTTAAACGGAGGCTACTCAATGTGCCTATTACATGCATTCTCCTCTGGTACATGGGCTGTCCCAATGGCCAGACTGTAGTCTGCCAGCCTACAGGACAGGATACCATGCTGGCCACCATGTGATGAGTTATAGCAATAGTGACAACTGTCCATCTTTGTCTTTTATGACAGTGGAAGAAGAGGAACATTACTAGCAGGTCAAGGGTTGTCATCGTCCCCCTCTCTGAAGCAGTGGCATTGCCATACCTGGAGTGTGGGGTTCAGATTTGAGCTGTCCAGTATGAAAGAGACATAAATATACTGGAGGGAGACTGGTGAAGGCTTACTAATCTAGGTATGGATGTGGAGCATCTAATAGATGAGGAGAGGCTGAGAGAGTTGTGACTGTTCAGCTTGGACAGAAGATTCAGGGGTATTTCATCAATATATATATAAATATCTGAGGGGCTAGTAAAGGAGATGGAGCCACACCTTTCTCAGTGTGCCCACTGACAGGACCAGGGGCAATGGGCACAAGCTGAATCACAGGATGTCCTGTCTGAACATTATGGAACACTTCTTAGTATAAGGGTGACTGAGCTCTGGAACAGGTTTCCCAGACAAGGTGTAGAATCTGCAGACTTAGAGATATTTAGAACATGAGTGGGTGGAGTCCTGCATGAGCATGGACATTGGATCAGATGAGCTCCAGAGATCCCTTCCCACCACAACCTCTTTCAGGGAAGTGACATTTCCTGGCATCAGAGCATCCATACTCATTTTAACTGAGCTGTAAATTTAACATGGCTGTAAAATCCGCTGTTTATGAGAAGTATTTTCCCATATATAGGAGAATAGGTGTCATACTTAACAGAAATAATAAAAGACATTTGTAATACACTCAGTTTGATTGTCACATAGTTAAACATCCTTGTACCTTGAAGGAAGGCTCTAAAGTTCACCCTTGTGTGGATTTTGTAGAGGTGTTACTGGGAAGCGGTTTTCAACCAGAATGCATAAAAGACTTTGAGATAAGTCTAATATCTTTTACCTCCATCTGACTATCCAGAAAATCTTGTTACATATTTTGATCTGAAATTAGCAAACATCAAGAAATGTTATCTAAGTTAACAGCTGTCATGTCTGTAGTCATTCCTGCATAACTTCAATTATTGCCTTGTGTCTGTGATAGGATTTCTCCTTGAGCCAGGCATTATGAGCTCTCGGAGCTCCCATCCCCATTTGGGTTTTTGTCTTACAAATACCCAGTGGCTTAAAATGAGCGGGAAAGACACCTCGAGTGGTGTTGGAAACAAAAACAGTTTATTAACTTCCAAAATAACAAATTCTCTACCGAGAAAAAGCTGTGCCAGAGATCGGTGGTCCAAGTCTCTGCTATAACACCCCTGAAATGCCACGAGGTCTTTTGTATAGTGCTTTTTATCACTGATGGCTCAGGCAGGGCTCTGGCACTCATCCAAACTAGGTAGCTCCAAGGGTGACGTGATGTCCAGGGAGTCCAATGAGGTGTCCTAGTTTAGAACATTACCAACTTGGGAAAGAATGCTTGGGCTCCTTTACCTTTTATGGGGGACAAAGATGGCTTCACATTTCTTCTTGGTCTGGGCACTCTGCCTGTGGGGGGGTGCCACAATGCAATGCTACATGTGTCTTGTACTACTGTACAGGAGAAATATGGAAGATCTTGTCCCTTACAACCAGCTGCTCTGAAACCACAGTACTGTGTAACTTCTTACTGGGATTGTACACTGAAAAGCCTGGTCCCTAAAAAGTGAGTTGAGGTCTCTTAGGTCTGTACTTCTTGAATGAACACTAGAGTCATGGAGAAGAGAGGTTATCTCATTGCATTTAAATACTCATGAATACACATTTTTAATTGTCTAGAGTATCTATTTGGTGAAATCCCTGCAAGAAAATTACTCATGAGGAAAAGAAGAGAAATAAAGGTAGGATATTACTACTAATTTATTGTGTAGACATGAAAGTTATAGCAGAGATTGCTTTGGAAGTCTTGCAATTGCAGCAATTTTCAGATGTCTCATGGCTGGCATAGGGATCTGTTTCCAGACTGTAGGTAGGCTGACACATGCCAGGGATCACAAACTCCAGGTAGCCCTGGCTCCTGGCTGTCATCCCTCAGCTTCTGATCTGGCAGCATTTCACAGAGCCCTGGAGGGAGAGCTCCCAGCATGGGCTAAGGGCAGTTAGAAGGATTTTGCACCATTTAGCAGTGATACACCCTATGTCCCAGGCAGTCAAGGAGAAGCTCTTAACAGCCCAAGAGGAGTTTGGAAGAGAGAAAAAAGTATATCTGGGAAGACAAGACCTCAGTCCTTACTGTGCTGATGGAGTATGGAGCTTTGTTTTCCCTCTTGCAGCGCTGGTCTCTCCACTAGCCATGGACCCTTGTCCCAGCTAGTTTCTGCACCTCTACTTACCAGCCTCTATCCATTTTAGTGTCTGCACCCCTCTCTACTGTTCTTGGCACAATTTATGCCCACAGAGCTAATTTTTATTCTGTTTGACTACAAATTGCTCTTTTCTAGGCAGATTGGGACCAGCAGTTGTGATGTTTGGAGCACAGATGGGAAAAGTTTTCTTCCTTCATTCTTATTTCAAACACTCAAGCTGTGGTGCTGGGATAGGTATTGCTCTGCCTCCAGATGAGCTTCCCTGGCTTGAGCTGGTGCAGTCAGTGGGTCTTTGGGGAATGTAAATGCTGAGCTGGCTATGGTAACATGTTTGAAAGAGTTGTTTCAAACAGCTGATAACAAGAATGTAACTCAGGCAAGTTTTCATAGGGGAAAAATGAAAGGAAGGAAAGAAAATATTTTATTCAGTGTTAATATGTGAATTTACTGTTAATCTGTGGATTTTATACTTTGACAGTGTCTGGCTGTCAGCTTCAAGCAAGAACATAGAGAATTGTGGATGTGTGCAAGGGCCAACTATTTTTTAAGGGCACAGTTGCTTCTTTCTATCCACATGCTCTGTGTTTGTAAATGTGCTGTAGGGAAAGCAGGGACTAGAGGGAGTGAGAGGAAAGGACTCTGAGTCTTCACAGCTGTAGCAAGGGCTGTGTGTTGCTGGCAGGTTTGTGAAATGATCTAAGCCCATCAGAAAAAGAGTTGTCTCATTCTTGAGCCACTCTCTGATGACACCTTGAAAGCCCCAGAATTTCCCTGTTCTTACCACTTTTATGGCTAGTATGGTCTCATCAACATCATGGCCAGGTCATCCAGGATGCTAGGCCTGAGGCCATCATGAGGCATTCTTGGCCCCCAGAAAGCAAACAGTGCCCCTGAGAAAACAGCTTTGTTTTTTTGCCTGCAATCTTCTTTCCCAGGGAGAGCTTACCAGACTGGAAATAACAAGTATAAAGGAAAAGACGTAACACTTCCTCAGGGATTAGCAAGGCACAAGGCGAGAGGAGCCTATGGACAGCTGCAGGTAAATGAGAAATTGCTCAAAGATAATGTGGATGCCTCATCCCTGGAAGAGGTCAAGGCCAGGTTTGATGGGGCTCTGAGCAACCTGATGTAGTAGGTGGCATCTCTTCCTTTGTCAGAAAGGTTTGGTCCCTTCCAACCCAAATAATTCTATTCTTCTATGATGCTATTGCTTAGATACTGACAGCAGCACTCAAAGAAATGGACTGAGTCTAATACACCAGATCTTTTGAAGTAATGAGAAGCAGGTATAGTATGTGGAGCAGAGAAGCTATAGCATAGAGCAGAATGAAGAGAAAGAGCTGGAACACCTTAACAGGAGGAATTTCAGTGGGTATTTCTCCTTAGCTGACCATCCCCAGCTGACAGAAATTTTCTTTTTAATCCCTTTATGATTACCAGTAACCTGGATTTTTTTTTAAAGCCATAATAGGTTTTGACCTGATGAAACAAGTTGGAGTTTCCCTTCTGCAAAATTTTTAAAGGGAGATGTTGATATGGCTCAGTGCCACAATTCACTGATCTCCCAGTGTGCTCCAACATAGCATTGCTTAGCAAGAAAATGTAGTCCTATCATGAGCACTGGCTGTCGCTCTATTGATGCTATGTTGGAGTTACATATTTGACTTGGTCAAAGCACAATTTAGCATGCTAGGATTGTTCTTAGGATCTGCTATTGCAGAGCTGGGAGCTTCTCATGGGAATTTAGAAGGATAAGCATTAGAGCTCCTAAACAAGTTCATCTATAGAGCATTGGTTGTATTATAGCCTATGGAAGGCAATAGTGCTACATTACATAAGAGCGGCTGGCACACATTGGACAGAACTAATTCTCTCTAAAAAGAATTTTTTTTTTGTTGGAAAACATATCAAAGCAATCTGACCATCAGGAGTTATACACAACTCTTAAAAACGCTTTTCAAACTCTCCTGGGGCAACTCAGGACTTATTCAGCTGAGTTCAAGTGTGGAAGAATAGCATTTGAGGTAAAAAGTACAAGCTGTTAGCATTCGCTTTGCCAATATGTGCCTTTGGGAAGGTCCCGCGCAGATAAACTGATTTGTGCAATAGACAGTTTGCAAACAGGGGGCAAGTTTAGCATTTTAATGCCATTAATGACAATGAAACAGTGATATAATAGTCAGTGCCAAGGAACTCTCTGGTCTGGAGCTCTGCTGTTGTGAGTAATATCCAAGTGGATTGTCAGGTGTGGCTACAAACATAACCATCTTTCAGATTCTTGAAAGCCTTACCTGCACTGCACAATGAGCTCTCTCCTGGGGACTGCATCAAAGGTCCCAGGGAAGGCAGAAGACCCCTGACTTCTCCCTCTCTGAAGTGCCATGGGAAAACTTGCTGTTTCTCTGTATGTGACACACAGCCACTAGCTCCTTTCGACCAACAAGGCCTCTAGCCTTTGTCTGCCCTTGAGCTGGTTCCTAGTTGCCACTCCACCTCAGGGCTGTGCCTACCCACTAGGACTGACCTTCAGCACAGGTACTGCAGAGGGGCTGTAGGAGGGGCACATTCCCCTAGGCAGGGTGGAGATATATATAAATGTAGAGTGACAGCTATAATATCTTGCCTTCTCCAAGGATGAAAGACACTTCTAGAGAGTTAGCACACAAGAAATGTATGTTTGGAAGAGCCAGAGTTATGAGGAATGGGCAATGAAGAAGAATTTTCTGCTCTTTGCCTCTCTAGCAAGTTAACATGTTACTCTGGGGTAAGATGGGTCTAAGTGCTCTTAAAACAGGAGAGTTGGAGGGGACACTGTCAGTAACAGTGATGCTAAAAATCAGTCTGGTTAAGAAGAGAATTGGAGGAGACCAGTTCCAATCTGCTTTTGACAGGGCCCTTTTCTCTATATTTTTAATTTCTCCATCTCTCCAGGTGGATGTCTTGATGAACTGTTTGTGAGGCTGGCTAAGAAGCAATGAGACAATTCAAGGCAAGTAGCAAATGCCTGTTTTTAATACTGCCTTTCTACCAGGACACTAACCGTGCTGCTGTTCTGACCTGAGGTCAGCAACAGGAACAGTCTAGTCCCAAACAAAGGCTTTTAGGCTTTTCTCTGCATGTGGGTCCTTTCAGGCTGCTGGTGGCATAAGGCCACCACCAAGAGCTCTTGGAGAGCTACATGATGTAGGACAATTGAGGGACTGACTCACAAGGATGATTCTGGTGGTGATGAGAGATCACTGAGTACAGTTTACTTGTCTTCTTAGTCCCTGTTGTTGTCTGTTCAGAGTTAACATGTGCTGCAGTCCTGAGACTGCAAATTCTGACAGCTGTAAATCCCCACTGTAGGACAAAGATATGGTGTTGACATGGGTGGATTTAAAAGAAGAATAACTGAGAGCTGTTTTGAGAGCTGAATAATCTTCCTTATTTTTTCCTTATTTTATTTTTTTCTTTAATAGTCCTTTCATTAGCAAAGGCAACCCCCAGCAAAGGCTGGTATTGCATTGTGTCAGGCATCATTCAAATACGTATTAAAAGGTTGCTTCATTCCAAAGAATTTACAGTCTAAATAAATAAGGAGGACAAAGTAAGGCAGTAAAGTTAAAGTTACTGTATCTACACAAGAAAATAAAGTAGGAGAGGGCCTATTCTCTAGGCCTTTGGGCCAGTATGTTTTGTGTCCATGGCTAAGCACTCCCCCATGGTGACTGGAGAAGGGGGAACTCTTCTGTCCAGGCTGCCTGCTGGGGCAGTCCCTGCTTCATGCTGTCCTCTGAACTGAGCATTGACATTGTCTGGGGGAAATCAAGTCAGTGTGGGCCAAAGCCATGTGAAAGAGTGTGTTAACAATTAAACAGTGTAGACAATTGTGAGCCAGTACTTGAGTCCTTGCCCTGGCCTTGTTTTAATTACCATTTTAATGAATTGATTTTTGACCAACATTTGGTGGGCAACCCATGACAAAGCGTGGTATCCAACCTATATCTCCTGAGTCTTCTCCTGGAGCCCCATACATCATTCCTTCTCCCTCATTCATTAACTTTTTATATCCTTTCTGTGCTACATTAGTGTTTAGAAACAAATCCTGCTGAAAATATCAGTTGGATGTGGTCAGTAGCTGAGGATGTCAGCTGGACACAATCAGTACTATGAAAAAAGATACCCTAGCAAAAGGAGGACATAGGATCAACAAGTTGTTTAATTTGGTTGGTAGTTTTACTATTTTAGGAAAACAGGAGATACCTTAATGGAGTAATACAGCATGTCAAGGGAATGTGTTAATTGACATCTGATTTCATTCATCCATACATCCTCTCTTTGGTCCTCAACCTTGGTGTAAGTACTCATGTTGTATTTACAGACCATATGAAGCTACAATTTAAAAATCCAGTTTGAAATTATTTGTAAACTGAAAGTTTGTCTCCAAGCTGTGTAGCTGATAATTGTGTTTGGTTTCTGCATGGCCTCTTGAACAAACTTGAAGAGCATACCTCCTTACCCCACCATCAAATGGGTCAAAGAGTGAAGCAGAAAAAGGACCAGATACAGACTGAACTCTTTAGCCTCCAATTTTCATCCCCCCCCTGCCCCTCTGCAGTACCTGTGCTGGTGGTCATTTCATTAAAGGGGTACTTGAAATATCTGAAAGAGAAAATTCAAACATCATTCTCCTTAAGAAAAGTCACATCATTCTCCTAAGAAAAGTGGTGTCAGGCCAGGCGGGTATGAAGTTGTTTGTCCATCCTGAGGGAAGGTCACAGTAATTCATAAGTTCAAGTCAATCCAGTTCCAGAAGGCAACAATGCCATCAGCGGGTTATCTATTATGCAGGGCACACCAGGAAATGTTGCCCTTAGAGAGAGCCATGTGTCCTTCTTGCTGCCTTTGAAATGTCAAGACAAGCTCAGAAAAATATGGCAAAGTGGCTGTGGTGGTTTTGAGGTGTTTCATAGAGGGAGTAATCCTGTATTTCCTGTGTACATGGGCTGTCACTCTTCTTTGTCTTTTGTCAAGACATAAAGGGGAGCAGAAGAAGATTATTCCCTTCCCTTATTACATGTGTGTGCAAGGATCACTGCATGAAGACTCTTGTCTGGTTTCTGGAAGGTCAGTAGTGATGTGCTGTTTACAGCTATGTGACTTTTCAAGCCTTCTGGTCCATGAAATCTGCATTCTACACAAGAAATGGAAAGGACTGTTTACTACTAAGAGAAAACATTAATTTCATCACATTTAACATATATTCTGCAGTATTTATACAATTTCTGAACAGCAGTACAAGAGGATTCTGGGCTGAGAAACAACAAATTACAAGACTTGTCTAAGGATATGTATGAAATACGTTGTTGAAGCAGGCAGTATTGGTTGGCCCAGACCATATCTGGGGTATGCATCCCAACAGAGGAAGAATTTCCTTCCACTGGCTTTTTGTGTCAGCAGAGAAGGCTTTTGTAGACAGCACTAAAAAGTGTCCAGAAAGGCCCAAGAGCAAGACCAGGACCACCAGGTGCTCGAAGAGTAAGAGAGGACCCAGGGAATTAATTTACCAAAGAAGAAAGGCTCCCCCTTGTGAAGTGCAATGAGAAGATGTCTTTGGTCCCCTCAGCAACTAGTTATTGCACATTGTCATGTGTGTGCAGGATAAGTGCATAAGGTACAAACATGCAATGAGTAATTGCTTCTAACTTGTGAAGAAAGCTGAATTTTCTAAATTTGTTATGTCATTGGTTTCCAAACCCCACATCATGTTATCTTAATTTGCTTCTAGTTTATTAATTACAATCTAGCATGCTAATTTTTCTCTCTGAACTGCAGAGCAGCAGCTTCCAGACTGCTGTCTCTAGCTAATCTCACTGACTGCTACTCCTGATGCTGTTGTTTCATCTGCAAAGACTTTTCCAAATCACTAATAATTTCATCAGCATTCAAAAAAGACATTAAAGATCTGCACATATAATTCCTTCTGCATTTGTAAGAGGCAACAGTGGGGGTTACTCAAAGGAAAATCTTAAAATAAGGTCATTATTCAACTTCCACAGGCTGTTCTTTTCTCTCATCTGCAAGTTAATTTTCTAATACATTAATCGTTTGTAGGAGAAAGTAGCAAGCAGACGGAAAACCAGTAGGATTGTTTCTTTAGTAAGTGGTAACATCACACTTGAAAGTATTGAGGAGACCCAGATAAGTGACTTGGAAAATGTTTTGGTTTTGTTTTTTTTTCCCTTTTGTTTGTAAATGAAAATTAATTTCCTCTGGAAGAAAGGTTCAGTCAAGACAAGGATGCTCCGAATGTGCCTCATGAAGGGGATCTCATGCTTATCTTTCATGAGTGTATTCTGAAATTTATGGTTGTGTTTTGCTAATTCCCACCCTGAACCTATATAGTTCACACACACACTCACACACACACACACATATACACACACACACACTTTGTATGATGTTTCCACTAGCATCAACCCTGCATTTATATGCGCATCTGCGCACTATCCGCTACAACGCTGCCTTTAGAGCAATGTCAAATTCACTGCTGTAGCATCAAGAACGCAAAAGAGCATGAGTTGTACTCATGGTGCTGAGAGACATGACACCATCACATGCTGGACATGACTTCATGCTGGAAAGACACCTGCCTGGTTAGATGTTGCAGGCTCTGGTTCATGATGCTGCAAAGGAGCATGGCCAGCCTGGGGCACTTTGCTCCCACATGACGTCCTTATGTGTCTGGCAAATGAACAATTTCACAAAAGCCCAAGGTACTCAGCCTCTGTCTGAGCCCCACTCCATGCCAGGGAATTGATGGGGTAAATGTCATCCTTTTACAGCAAGCTAGAGGAAAAGTGATCGTGTACACAGTGCATTGAGGTCTGAGGTTGTCTCATAAAATGAAACCAGCACGTCAATGCCTGCCAGAGTTAATTTTCAACAGAAATGCTCCTCTGTTCCTTTATTAACCACTATGGGCCTATGCACTGAGCTCTTTCTACAGGCAAAACGTGGAAGGGGACTGCAAAAGACTTGTGGCAAGGCCAAGGGCAGAGTGTCAGTACATTGCCTGTGACATCAAGTAAGCTCTCTGCTAGAGAATATCAACCATGCTGAATCTTCGGAGGCGCTTCTGCCCATCCTGTCTCCATGAGAGCTAACAACAGCCCTATGCCCATGTCTCTCTGGGCTCCAGGGTGAACCCTCCTTGCCCCCTCTTCACAGGAGTGGAAGGCATGCCCACTGCTGAGGCGACCTTCACATGTGTCTAGCCGGGCAACTGCATCCTTCAAGAATGCTGTAACAATATTATTTACAAATTGCTTGTGGGTCATAAGCTGAGGAAATTTTAAAATATTCTCTTAAAATCTTCCCTTGATTCATTTGTTGTCCCAGTCGACACTGTTCTCTTGTGGATTCAAGCAAGGAGCATAAGAGATGGGTATATTTTCTTCCTTGCTTCTTTTTGTATGTGGAACTAAATTAGATCTCTGTGCTGTGACTGGGCTATAAAAGGGGCTCCAATGCAGGCAGGGCAGGTGATTCAAAACAAAAGGCCTTGATTGAAGTAGTTACAATACACAGAACCATTAATGTTACTCTGGGACATTCAGTGTGGTTTATAGCATTGTACAAGAACAAACAAAGATGAAACTCACTGTGCTTACTGACTCAAGAAATTTTTTCAATTTATTTTGTCTCACTCATTTAAAGAATTTATTTTAAAGGTTTGGAATGTTTTGTGACTTCCCCCCCTTCTGCACTCCTCAGACCATTTTCCTGTCCCCAAAACCCATTTTATCAAAGATATCTTTGTAAATAACCTCTTTTTCTTTCTGTGCACTGTGCTATCCTGCCAAATTAGCTGTGCTGCCATGGAGATGCGGCATCAGCAATGTTTGGTTTTTTTCTGTAGGATTTCACTAGGCTCTTGTCTCAGGCCTTGACTAAATTGGAAAAGATAATGAGATATTGAATGCAAATGTTATACTCGTAACATTGTTGGTAAGGATGCTGTAAGTGTTGTAATATTTCACCATGCAACATCTTAGTTTTTTGCTGAAACATATGTCTGTTGGGTTTTAGTTTATCCTACGATTCAAGCAGGATATTAATACCCTTATTTAGCAAATAAGCTGGTTAGAAAGATGGTAATCGATATATGTCTAAACAGTGAAGATAGATGAGCCTTTTAGAAATTATGTAATCTATTTATTTATTTGTCTTGTTTGGCCTTTCTGTAAAACATACTTCAATATTTAGCAACATAATAAAGGCCATTTATTTACAAAATGGAAAAAAACAACATCTCTGTTCTACCTCTGACTGGAAATGACACTTCTGTAAAACTTGCTGCACATACCTCATGAGATACATCCCATTACTCATCTGTATTTCTTGCATCCTGTGTTCAGTCAGTCCTACAGTCCTACATTGTTTCAGGAGGGTAAGTAAAGGGTTATTTCTGCAGGAAAACTTCAGACTTTGACATTTCCTGATGGAAAAAGACAACTCAAAACCAACTCTGCCAGGAATTTCCCTGTGAGCTCCAAAAGGGAGCTTTATGTGACAATTAAAATGTTTCTATAAATACATTAGCAACAAGAAGAGGGATTAAGGAATCTCCATAATTTACTGGATGTGAAACAAAACATAATGACAAAGAATGAGGAAAAGCCTGGCGTACTTAATATCTTCTTTGCTTCCCTGTGTAATACTAAGACCAGATGTTCTCCAGGTATTTCGCCCCCTGAGCTGGAAGATGTGGATGGGCAGCAGAATGAAGCTGCCATATTCTGGGGGAAAATGATCAGCAATCTGCTACACCACTTAGGCACACAGGGGTCTATGGGGCCAGAAGGGATCTACCCAAGGATTCTGAAGAAGATGACCAAGTTGCCCACCAAGCCACTTCCCATCATTTGCCAGCACTCCCGACTCAGTTGGGATGTCCCAGTTGGCTGGAAGTCAGCAAATGTGGTGCTGATCTACAAGAAGGACCAGAAGGAGGATCTGGGGAACTACAACCCAGTCATCTTGACCTTGGTGATCAGGAAGATCATGGAGCAGATCTCTTGAGGGCAATCATGTGGCATGTTCAGGACAACCAGGGGATCAGACCCAGCCAGCATGAGTTTACGAAAGGTGGTTGCTGCTTGACCAACGTGATGTCCTTCTGTGACAAGGTGATCTGCCTGGTGAATGAGGGAAAGGCTGAGCATGTTGTCTACCTAGGCTTTGGTAAAGCCTTTGACACCATTTCCCACAGCATTATCCTGGAGAAACTGGACAGGTGTATTGTTTGCTGGGTTAAAAACTGGCCAGAGAGTTGGGCCCAGAGAATGGTGGTGAATGGAATTAAATCCATCTGGAGGCTGGGCACTGGTGGTGTCCTTCTAGGCTCAGTAGTGAGGCCAGTTCTGTTTGATACTTTCATTGCTGCTCTGGACAAGGAGATAGATTTAGTGGTAGACTTGGCAGTGTTTGGCTAGCAGTTGGACTCAATGTTTTAAAAGGTCTTTTCCAAGCTTACAATATTATGGCTCTGTAATTTATGGGGAGGAGTCAGATTTTCAAGTAGATTTATATTGCATGTCTGGAGCACAGTTTTCTTGATGTAAAGCTTTAGGGGGTGAAGCTCTGGGGGACAGAGCAAGTACTACAGAAGTACTGTCCATGCATTAATGTGAAGGTAGATGAGATTCCTAGTCTAAAGTTACTCAGGGTTCCTTGTTAAATGATGTACTTTCTCCTCTGAAAATATACATCAGTGACAGGACTAATAGGAACCGTAAACACTATCCAGAAAGCTGACAAGAGTTTAAGTAGCAATCGAGTTAGATAATGAGATTTTTCTCCCCACACTGTTTTCATTCCCCCAGGGATAACTCAGGGGAGTTTTTGAATGAACTCATGTGAGCAAAAAAGGCAGATGCATTTTGAAGTTTCAATTTTCCAGGAATAGTTTTTTTCCATTGCAGAGTCAGTTTCCTGTTCTTTCTCAAAAGGTGCCAGATCAATGGCTTTTTAGCAGAAATAAGCAATAGAAAATGAACAAAAAAAATTCCCTAGGAAACTTCACCTCTCCTCCCCTCCCCACCGCTGACACTGTATTTGCAAAATAGGTCAATGTTCACATTGAAGCCATTGAGTTTGCACAATCACTTCCCTTTATGAAGATGTCTTCTTATGGCATTGACCCCTTCCATAGCAGATGGAAATTCCCTGAGTGCAGCTACCTGCACAACCACTGAACTGCAGTGATCTCAACTGGAGACAAGATGACTTTGTTATGGATACCATCATTCTCACTGCTTACAAGAACAATATACAGAGTACAGAAAAGTAAAAGATAAGAAAGTCCCTTTGAATTTACTTCCCTGAGTGTTTTTTTACAGCATATTCTATGAGAGAAGATAATCTCTAGAGAAACTGCAATTTCTCCATGCAGTTCTCAGTCTGAATGGCACAATTTACAGAGGGAGTCTCCATGCACTGCTGTAGGGCATTACTTGAAAAAGTGTCTAAAGTGGTTATCAAAATGCCTAAAAGAGCTTTTGTCTTTGAATGTCTGACAGACTTAAATGTACTGACTGGACACTAGAATAAAGCTGATGAGTGTTAGCTGAAATCAGTGGTCTAGCACTAATGTGGTGTTACAAATTTTAAAGCCACAAACTATCAGAAAATTTTCTGTTCCAAAGTCTACTTTGCTATTCATTCAGCTTCTCTATGTCCCAATGGGTTCATGATTCCCTGCTTCCTTCATACAAATCTAACCACAAATGACTCAAGGTCAACCTCTGGGCTTGGGCTTGTAGAAAGAGACCAAGCTCCAATTTACTCTGAGCCTTGGAGGAAAGGAGTGTGTTGGCCTTTCTGCTGCTCAGTAGCAACATCTGCTGGCTGTTGAGGACCTGCCGTTAGGAAGTCCAGTTAGAGGCAACTGGCTTGAAAATTATTAAAACCACAGATTTTTCAACAATGAGTTCTTGAGCTACATGTTGTTGGGAGGAAACAAGGTGCTAGAAGTAATTATGGACCATGTGTTGGTTATTCTGGGGTAAGTCACTTTTGGAGCATAAAAGACTCCAAGAGTGCTGCAATGGATGGGGAGGTTTCTCTAGCTGAGATTGCAAGAAAAATAAAATATTCATACTTTTTATTGTCACTGTTACATCCTTTGATGGAGCCACAGCTTGCAAATATGACAAACTGTTAAAAGCAAAGAAGTGTTTTCCTTACTTTTAGTGGAAAGGATCTGTGAAGCAGATGGGTGGCACAAATCAGGACTGACTCCCTCACCTCCCCACTAGACCATGGCAGATTATTCCAGGAGAAATTCCATTCCCTTAACTGAATGGCTTTTCACATACTCACAACCTAGCACCGGTCCAAGATATCGCACAACTCTTCAGGTTGCCACCACCGTGGCTGTGTCCTTCTCTCTTGAGACCCCATGGTTTTAGGAACTCCTTTTATTCTCATCTGGTTACTGCTTGCGAAATGGCAAGAGAGGAAAGCATAATGTGCACACCTCATCTCCTTGCAGAAATCCCCAACCAAATAAACAATCACATATAGGTATCCGAGATACTGTAAAATTAAACTGTGGATTCTTGCTGATAAGTTAGAGGACATCTGGAAGTATTCTAGAAAAATTGAATATTAAATGTTTAATTGTAAGTTTCTTCTGCCTAATGATGCTGGGTTGGAAATTGGTGTTACATGATATTAAGTAAGGAGTTGTTGACTGTGTTGCTGTTAATAGGACACAATACTTATTCCCATTTTACATCGACCAGTGAAAGAAGCAAGAACTGCCTTTCTTATGAAGCTGAAACAATTACAAGCACCATCTTTCATACATAAAATAAGGAGATACCCTCAAAAAATCACGAAGACAATATTTTCAGAGACATTTTAAGAAAGGCTATTCGTCTCATTGCGGCGTGCAATTATTTTTCAATAGTATGTTTCAACTGTTTAACTTAAAATATTATATATGTGAGCACATATTTATTATTTAAAGTGGTGATTATCATAAATTTAAATATATAAAAAGATATTTTTGAGTTTTATGTAGTTTATAGAACACTTACTGTCCCCAGATTAGTTAACTTCAATATAAAACCAAAGCTCTGCAATTTCAATATTTTGCATTTTATTTTAATATATTTAAACTTTATTTATTCAAGGGAAATATTCCTTCATTAGTGCATTTGAGGGAAGAATAAACACAGAAAACACCACAGGCCTAAAGAAGCTGACATAATGATAATCTGAAGATAAATTATTGGATCATTTTCTAATATTTGTCCTCTGAAGTGTGCACAAATACTGTGATAAGTATCTCCTTTGTGATCTTTCTTCAGATCCAAATAAGCCCTTTCATTCTTCATTTCTCAGCTCTCTAGTAACACTTAAAGTAGTTCAAAAAGTTGGCATTCTTTCAACAAAAGAAGTCTGAATGAAGGTAAGAAAATTTTGTCTTGAGAATTTGAAAGGTCAAATAAGACTGGTTGCTATGGAGCAAAATCCCTTTCCAGTTGTTCTGTTTTGACATTTCACGTTTGCAGAAGAGAGTTCCTTTAATAACCACAGTCACTGCCAGCAATGCTTATGTGTAACTTAGCTATGGATGAACGTGTATATTATAAGCAGCTCTTTGTTTTAAGCAAAGAATTTATTTTATAAAAAACCTTACTATAATGTAGAAGACCTCTACAGATAATCTGGTAATTATTTTTTATTTTTATTATACATTATCCTTACAGAGCTTAAAATTTCCAGGTTGAGAGTCCACAGGTGAAAAATATATTTTAATTGTTTAACAATATTTTAAGATTCTTTCACTAGATAGATAAGCACCTGAGACTAAAGGTACTCAGAATTTACATAAATTTAAGACTGATGAAATGAAATATCGATATAGTTGTGATTTTTTTTTTTCTGCTGAAGGAAGAAACCTAAAGTATTGGCTGATGGCCATAAAGATCAAGTGATAAGTTATCTTCTTATGTTTTATTGTATTCTTTCAGCTACACGTGACTGATTAGCTTTAAGGAAACATTAATGCTTCTTTTTGAAAAGAAATTTCCACCAATTTGTTTCTATTAACTTGGTGTGTACCTTGAAGTCAGCATCCTACCTGAGGATACTGATGTAAAAATTATGCCAAAGTACAACCTTATTGTTTCATACTTTCAGAAATTTCTAAGGTAGCTTGCTCTGCTAGGAAATAAGGAGTAAATGAAATATTTTATTTCAGTTGTGCATAACAAACATCAAGCAACATTTATATGAGACAACAGTAGCAAGAGGGGGTGTCCTGGTTTGAGATTGATTGACATTTTGGTGGGCAGGAAAATAGCCACCCCTGGAAGTGAGGTGTGCCTGTGGATTTCCCATGAGCCCAGTGCAACACCAATTGTGGGCCAAATTTAAAGACAGACAGGGAAATGAGCCAATCAAAAGTGAAATGCGTCTCAGTAGGATATACATTTGCACAGGACTGCCCAGGAATCGCTCTCTTTGGTTTCCAGCCTTGAACAGGTACAGACGGGCTGTGCCCTCGGCCAGGCTTTCTTCCCCCCAAGGCCACGGAGGCCTGCAGGAGGGGAAAGGCCGGGCCGGGCCGTGCCGGGAGCCCCTCCTGAGGGAGATATCCCGGCCGGTGGTGGGGAGGATGGAAAGGAAGAGCGATGCCCCATGCCCTGGCCCAGTTTTCCTCCAGCATCCAGTGGGGGGGAGATTTGGTCGTGCCGGGCCAGGTCGGGAGAGAGAGAGCCCCCACCACCCCCGGAGGGAACCATCCCGGCAGGGAGCAGTGGGGAGCGGAGGAACGGAGGACGGGCTGGCCCCAGGATGGCAGAGAAGAATTTCTTCCCCTCTTCCCGGTGTGGAGAATCTCCCGTTTCTCCCAGCTGCGGTTCCAAGGTCATCTTATCGGAAGAGACAAGATACTGGCAGAAGTCCCAGAAAGTGAGGTTTTAACTGCTTCTTGCCCAGATGGACCTTTTTAAGGCATGCATCCTGCTCAACTGAAAAGGGAACAGCTCAAAGGAGATGAAGAGACAGGGCTTGAGACCTGATGTCAAGGAAAAGACAGGAAAGAATCCAAAGTGGGAAGGAAGAATGAAGGAGTGGGCCAGGTTTGGCATGGACTTCTCTTGCAAAGCCATAGAACTGGACTGGATTGCTTCTATAACATGTAGAATGCTTTTTAGGGGGATGTCCTAGTCCTGTGGGGGGTGCTAACGAAGCACTGAATTTTTGTCGTCCTCGGCCCCAGGGACGACCAGAGATGGGGAATGCTGGAGCATTGATTGTTGACGTCCTCGGCCCCAGGGACAGCCAGAAATGGAGAGTGTTGGAGCATTGATTGTTGATGTCCCCAGCCCAGGGACAACCAGAGATGGGGAGTGCTGAAGCACTGATGTAATGAAATCCCCGGCCCCAAGGATGACTGTTCCTTGGGATGAAGATGGAGCTGATGAGAAGAGGTTTCGTTTGGACTAGGAAAAAGACATTCTTAAACTGCACCCTAAAAGCTGATACAGCCCATGGGCAGTTGTGAGAGAACTGTCCCATGGGGGGTGATGTTGCACAATGGCAAGACGCGGGCGAGCCATTTGTGAACTGTGTGGCCACAAGAGGACTGGTATTCTTGTGGGGGGATCTATGGCAAAGGCAGGAGGGACTCTGCTCATCCTGTTGGGTTGGGGAAATGATTGTCCAAGGGGTGGATTGACTGAAAATCCTAGGTTTTGTCTTTTCATGTGGTTTTGGTGGGAGAGTGAACCGTAGGTGGGGGGAGGATGGATGTTTTGAAAGTTTCCTTCTGGTTTCTGGTTTGTTTTTTTTTTTCTTCTTTTTAGTGTTAGTTGATAAAGTTTCTTCTTTATGCTTTAAGTTGGGTGACTGTGCTCCTTTTTTGGTCCTACCTCACAGCAGAAATTGAGAAAAATATATTTTCATGGGTGCACTGGCCTTTGGCCAGTGTCAAACCATGACAGGGGGATAAAATACATTCTTTTAATCAAGTCATAATTGTTTTCTCAATGAAAGAAGAACTAATGTAGTTTTGCTGAGACACAAAGATCTATTTCATCCAAGATGTGTCATTTAACTGTGGGTGAATCTTGGAAAGCAACATTTGACCTGTCACTGTCAAGGATCTGTATGTAACATGTGTAAACCAGAAGTGCTATATGTCTACTGCTTTTGCAGCTTCTGCATGGGCTTTTATTTATTTCCATCTTTTTTGAAATCTAAAAATGTTTTATGGAGATTCTTATTATCAGTCATACTGAACTTGTTATTCAGGCCTTTTGTTTATTAGTCCAACTCATGTAAATGGCAAATTCTACATAAGATCCAGCAAATTTTATAGTAAATGTTACTGATTTTTCTCATCCGTGCAAAATAAACCTGTTGCTTATCCTTTTCCTTGGAGACTGCATCTTGTTTTTCTGCTTCAGTGCCAGAATTGTAGTCCTTATACAGATATGTAACTACCTGCTGAAAATCAGGTAAACTCAGGCTTTGATCATGATCACTGTCTGCTCTGCTCCTGCCTCTAGTTGTCTATGGACACCTTTTCAAATATTGCTTTAAGTATTTAGCTTATGATGAACTTAAGAAATAAAATCACCTTTAGACACTGAAAAATAAAATTTAGTAATAATCCTAGCCACAGCTCTTTGATACATGTTCAAATTACAGCTGAAATAATTCCTGCATAAAATCTTGCAAAATTTTGGATTCTTTATTTTAAAAAGGCAATGCAGTGTGACTGGTATGTGATGCATAAGACTCCACCTCAAAGAAAATGAGGGATTAGGGAAAAAATTGTGTAGAAGAATTAGGTCAATCTGAAGGTCTGTAAACATTCACAAAATCATGTTTTATGTCCTAGTTTGTCATCTTCCTCAGCCCAGGCTGTTCAGCAAACCAGCAGAAATTTCACTGCAAATCCAGTGGGATTCCCACCTATTTTGAGGGGCCTCTCCCCATACTTGTTATCTTTGTTGGATAAGGACACAAATGAAAAATGAGGTTTGCCCCTGCCACCAGGGAGCCCATGTCTCTTCCAAACTCTGTCTCAGAGGTATGAAATGTTCCTCTTGGAATCCTTTGGACTTCCCACCACCTACAACAGCAGTTTGGAATGCAGTTTGGGAAACATCTCTTCTGAGCTCCCTCAAACCACTTCAAGAAAACTTGGTTAAAGCCTGTGTTGGGAAAAAGAACACCACACAAGGCCTGTGTAATTGCTGGAGTCACAATTCACTGAGCCGCAGCAAGAAAATGTGTTGCAGGAAACATAAAATAGTTGTTATGCATTAGTCAATGTCTCTTTCCAAACATTTCCTTTCTTACATCTTTTCTCACATGATGCAGAAGCAAAAAGCAGAAGACCAGGTTAAAAGCATGTTTTAACAGGCAAAGCCTCACATAAAAACATATATTTACAATTTCCATTTCAGATGTGTAATTTATTGCAGTCTTAAGACATCCCAAAAGAAAACCCATTTTTGCTCCCTGCTTTGTGGTGAGTTTTTTGTTACCAGACTGTGACTTCAGGCTAAAATCTACACTGAAAAATGAGGTTTAAATAATGGTTATATTGTTTAATGTGACACTGCTAAAGCTGGATTAATTGATTCACCCTTCGTGTTACTGGTATACAAATCAAAGAAATAAAGGCTGGTCCCTTCTAATTTCAGGCAAGTGGAATGCTCTGTGCCAGCTCTCCTCTGCCTTCCACAAGCCTGGAATTCTTACCCAGCTTCTCTTATCCAGCCCTTGTATAGAGCAAGTGGGGAAAGGAAACCATGGCTACTCTATTATTACTCATCCAGCTGAAATGAGCAAGAACTACCACTGAAACAGCCTGATTCCAACAATTTAAAGCAAAATAAAGTGCCCACAAGAATCAAACCCCTTCAAAATCAATGTCCAAGCACATTTTTCACAGTGCTGCCTGGGACAAGCTCTCAGTGTAAATTAAACAGCAAAAATCCTTTCCGACCAAATCAACTCCTTGCACAAATATGTTTTTACTTTAGGAAAGTTTAAGCAAGGCTGAGATGGAGGGTGGAGAGAATTTGAAAGAATCCCAGCCAGGTTGCATACAAAAGTGAGGAGGAGCTGAGAATTTTCACATAGGTTTGTAGGGGGAAGCCCAACACTGTATTTAGTTTAAGAACCAGCTTGAGAGCTGGTTAATGACTCCAGTATGAGTCCTCTGGTGCAGAAAGCTGTGTATGGATCAAGTGAGATTGCCATCTGGCAGAAATGTACAAAATGCCTGTGAGAAATCTTCTATGCCACTGAAATCCCAAGTGCTGCCTTCTGCTACTTTTCTGGTCTCTCTTTGGCACATTTCTTCCTGTTGTAGCTTGGGAACTGGTCTGATACCAATCCTTTAAGATTTTATGTCTGGAGTGGGTCAATGAAGAGCACAAGATGTTTGTAAGTAACTAATAGAAGTTTATGACAGGATAGATCCTTCAGAGCTTTCAGCAGCATCTTGGAATAAAAGTTATCTTTCCTTTGCAGACATGTTATTACTAATAAACCACCTACCTTCAGTAACTCCACAAGTTCAGCACTCTGTTCTTTAAAAGACTTCACCTATCTTCCAGGGTTTGCATTGTTGCTGCAAGTCATTACTTTCTCCTTCTTTTTGACAATTACAGTATGTCTCATGGCAGCAAGGAAATGAAGTGATAAAGACACATTTCTTTCTCCTAGTGTGAAGTGTGTGGAATTTACTCACTGGTCTTCCCTTCAATTAGAATTTTTTAGGATAAAAAATATTTCTGCTGTGTTTGGTCATTTGTCTGTGAAAGTCATCAGGCTGGAAATTGTATTTATCCCAGATGAATAAACTACTGGTTTTGCTGACCTTTATTGTAGAGGAAAGTTTGGGAAAAGGAAAGCATGTCATGATTTCATTCTCCCAGGTAAATGCCAACAACACAACTAAGACTCTGAGTACTGTTCATCTCAGAAAGACACTGGAAAGAAGAAAGCTGTTTGGGAATGTGGGGTGGCAAAAATTAGATAGACTGCAGTTTCACAACTGTTATAATGCTGGCTTATGTCTGCTTCTCGTGTACATTCAATAATAGTTTGCTATCCATCTCTCAGGTTTGATCCACAAATGGTTTGATGGGTTCCTTCCACTGGTCTACATTTTGGCTCTAGTGCCTGCTGTGCTCCAAGAGCTGGAGGCTTTAATTTGGCCCTGCCTCCCCTCCCTCCCTGGGCATGGACCCCCAGCCACCACTGGGGTGTCATGTTGCTGCCTGAGGATGTTCCTGCAGCTTTCCCCAGTCCCACCAACCCTCCTGGAGCAAAGCCAGCACACAGAGGATGAGCTCTCCCATTCCAACGAGCTCATGCCAAGGGTGTCTGGGAAAGGAGCACCTAACACTGACCCCCAGGGCTGCTCTCTTCCCTCCCTGCTTAGAAGACAATGACTGGCCCCTGTCTAGGTAGTATTAAAATCCTGTGTTTTCTGCAGCATCCATCCATCCATCCATCCATCCATCCATCCATCCATCCATCCATCCATCCATCCATCCATCCATCAATCAATTATGAGGAGTTGGTCTTCAAATCCAGCCTATGGCAGGGAAATGTATGTGTATTTAACCATACCTCCTCAAGTGCCTTTCCTGTAGAAGAATGCTTTTTTCTGTCTCTGAATGTTTCCAGAAAGCCTATGACAAAATTTTAGCAGTGTCAAAGGATCCAATATTAGGACATTTTGACGGGTTTCCATCACAGATACTTTATTTCACTCATTTTCATAATATCCTTCTTTAATCCTTCCTCTAGCAGCATGATTTATTCCTCTCTCTTTTATAATTATGACTCAAAGATGGAGTAAGTCAGCAGTCTCTTGCTCACTGCACAAGAAAGGATTCTCATTTTCCCCTCTGCCTAATATGGGTCTTCCGCATACAAAACATAAAATATAAGTTTTGTTTATCTTTGTCTTGTGCTATCAAAACACACTGCTTTTACTATCTGATATTGATAGTAAATGCTTGGTGGGTCCTGTGGATATTTCTGCTTTTTATGTAATTTTTTTCAATATTTGTTCCTCTAAATATTAAATGTGCATTTAGTGCAAGCTGGGTTCAATTTCCTTTTGAACTACACACATTTCAGACTCTTCCAGGTGTCCTTTGGAGATTTTTCCTATGCCTTCACTGGTGCTTGTGCCACCACAAATTTGCTATAACCTGCAGATATAATGTATGGTTTACCTCACCCAGTCCTGGTGGCTCCCTGCTGGACCCACACCCAGCTCAGGACATTGCTGTTTCTGGTCACCAGCTCTTTGCAGGTGTCCAGAACAATTCCTAGATTTTTGTGTTTGAATCCAAGCTGGAATTAACTTCAATTTTGCTTCTGCAGGATGATTTTGTGGGGCAAGGTATCAAACGCTTACAAAAAGGCACTGTACCACATTCCTTACATTGTAATTAGATTAAAAAAACTATCAGGGTTGATGCCAGGTATAACTGGATTTCTGGAAACAGTCAGAGAGGAGTGTGATCTGAAATGAGCTCTGAATGAAGTGCCTGTTCTTGCAAGTTACTCGACTTCCCTACCTCTTTTCCAATGAATGTGAATGTCTTGGTTTTGAAAGACAGGTGCCTGCCAAGGAAGGCAGGAGCTTCTCTTGGAATAGAAAATGTAAACCCCCTCCCTCCAAATTATTAAAAGGGGCTCTCAGGCAAAGATATGAGGACAGGAATAACAGTTGTTTAATATGTATAAATGAAATAAAGTAAAACAAAAACCAACAAACTACAACCTAGCAGGAAAATTAGAACAAGATGCAGTATTAAACAAAAAACCAAAACCTGTCAGTTAGAATACAACCTGACACCCTGTCAGTCAGGGTGTTGATAGCAGTCCAGTTTGAATGGTGGCTCCAGTAGTCCTCCTGGGGTGACAGATGGTTTTGTTGAAGCAGAGATCCTGTAGAAGGGCAGAGTTTTCCTCCAATGGTCCAGTGGTAATGTAGAAGGGTCTGGTCCTTCCTCTGGGAATCCAGTGGGAGAGAAGGCTGCTCCTCTGGGAATCCAGTAGAAGGCAGATGCCTGTTCTGTCCAAATGTCCAGATTATATCTAGGTGGGAATGCTTGGCTCCTCCCCCTGGGCAGAGCATCTCACAATGGGCTGATGTCATTCTATGAGTCATGTGGTGGGTCCTTAATTTCCCATTAAACAGGAAATGGCTCCTGGAGGGAGTTATCTATGACTCATGGAGCAAGGCATTGATGGCCCATTAACAGGAGATAGTCCAGCGGAGGAGGCAAGGAAAACACTGCTCCTCCTGTTTTCAACAGTTCATGAAGATGGACATAGAATACCTTCTGGCATATTTTTATGTTGTAACCTAGGACAGTGAAGAAAGAGGAATTAAATTGTAAAATAAGAGTTACTCTGTTTACTTGTTTCTTAAAGGTGCTAAGAGCTGATTAACACTCAAGAAATATATAACCTGTTATTTTAATTCCTCAGCTTCTCTTGGAGTCAAAGTCCTTAATTCAGTGAATACATTCACACTTAAATTTCAGTCTTCAATAGTGCTGAAGGTTTCAGATCCTGGTCCTCTCAGCATTCTCATCATAAACCCAATGTGATTAGTGAACATGAAACTAAACTTTGAAGATCATCACCAACCTCATTACTTTACTTTTCTCCTTAAAAGCAATCCCGATTCCCATTTCAGCTTATAGTGGTAGTTCAAGACCTCTTTGAATCTGTGTACATATTTACTCAAGGTTCAGTGTAAGTTCATCATGTTCCCTAAAACTTTGCAAATGTTTCATCTTAGCTCAATGACCTGTGGATCTATAATTTTTTGTGATGAACAATTTTTCACAATTATTTTTTCTCCACAGTTTCATAGGTAATTGCTTTCATGAAATCTCCTGGGGTGAAAACACAACAGTACATAAGAATCCAGCAGTTTTCTGGAGTGCAGTGATGATAGATTTGTAACACATGTGATTGCAGAGCTCACAAGGGGAGATGGGCCTGGTACCTACAAACAAGGACAAACCATTATGAAGGATGTGAAGGTTTGGGACTGGTTTGACTGGGGTGATCATGGGAGGGTGGGGTTCAGGATTCTGAAAAGAGGCAGCAAAATCAAAAGCAGGATCATCACCCTTGGCTTTAAGAGAAGAGACTTTGGCTTCTTCAGGGATGTGCTTGGAGGAAGCCCATGGGAGACAGCACTGGAGAGGAGAGAGGTTCAGGAGATCTGGTTGATTTTCAAGCATGGTCTCCTCCAGACTCAGGAATGGTTCACAGCGGTGGCAGAAAATCCGACAAATATGGCAGGAGGTCTGCACGGATGGCCAAGAAGCTCCTGACAAAACTGAGACACAAAAAGGAACTGTACAAGATGTAGGAGCAAGATCAGGTGACCCAACAGGAATAGAGAGAGGCTGTGCACATAGGGGTTGGATTGGAACAGCCAAGGACCATGTGGAATTTAATGTGATGAGGTACATGAAGCAATATAGCACAGGCTTCTGTAGATACACTGTCCACAAAAGGAAAAGGTCAGCATCATAATGAGGCCATCTTGACTGTCTTTTAACTTCCCTGGTGGCTGAGGGAGTTTCCTAATGATGGGAAGAAGGCAAATATAACTCAAAGAAGAGCAAGGAGCAGGACCCAGAAACTAATGGATGGTCAGTCTTGATCCCTGAGAAGCTGATTAAGTGAATATTCCTGGAAGACATTTTCAAATATTAAGGACAAGTAGATGACTAGGGGTGGTTACATGAATTTGGAAGAGGGAAACTGTGTTTGACCAATCTAATAGCCTTCTGTGATGAGAGGACTGGTTTGTTGGGTGAGGTAAGAGTGGTAAAAGTTGTTTATCTTGACCTCAGTTAGGCTTTCAACATTCACTGCCGTAAAATCCTCAGAGAAAAACTGATAAAATATGGACTAGATAAATGGAGAGTGAGGTGTATTGAGAACTGACTGAATTGCTTGGCTCAGCAGGCTGTTATCAGTGCCAAGAAGTACTACTGGAGGCTAATCATGAGTGCTGTAAATACAGAGAGTGATCCTGGGACCACTGGGGCTGTTCGGCCTGGAGAAGAAAAGGTTCAGAGGGGTGATCCTATCAATGTGCATAGATATCTGAGGGGAGGAGTAAATAAGGAGCCAGATTTCCCAGTGGTGTCCAATGATGGCACAAGGGGTAATGGACAAACTAACATAATGGAAATTTAATTTAAATGTAAGAAAAAGTTTTCATAGTTAGTATAGTCAACCCATGTCACAGGTTTCCCAGGGAGGTTTTGCAGTCTGCATTCTTGGACATATGAAAAATGTGACTGGATACAGTCCTCATAACCTGCTCTAGTTGGATGGATTAGGCAGTCTCCATGAGTTCCTTCCCACTTTCACCTATTCTATGCTATTCTGTGGAATGCATTTGTAGGGTTCATTCACATGAGCTGTTGCAAAGTAACAAGGGTTATATCTTTACTTAGGAAGCACCTCTGTATCTATTATGGCTACTTGTATTCTACTTTGGATTTGTCTTAGCACCACATCTTCCCAATGGTAAATGTGAATATCCACATATTCTTTGGTAACCTATGAATTCTTGACTCTGTATGTTGCTCATCCTTCATGGCCTTAAAGGAAAGAGATTTCTCTGTATTTTATCAGGCATNAACCAAAACAACTTCTACTGCTGACCTAATTCTAGTTTGCTCTTGTAATTCTCATATTTGCAAAAATCGCAACCCACCTTAAGCAAACTGTTTGATTGATTTGAATTGTGTTCCTTATATAAATATATGTCTCTGCTACCCCAAGAGACACCCTAAGCAGTTTGCTGCTGCTTGCTTCTGCTCTCTGTCTCCTCTGATGTTTTGACATGGCCCTGGAATGTTAGCAAAGAAACACAGCATCCTCTACTTTTAGTGTGCTGTTTCCTATACTCAGCTGAACAAACTGATGTAGTGGAATAAATCACCCAGTTAGTACCAGCGATGAGGTCAATGCTTCAGCTGCACCATACCGTGACAGACAAGCTGAAGAGCTGATGAAGGCTGACATTGAAACTCCTGACTTGGAGGCAGTGTAGCTGGCATTTGTCAGAGGTTTGCAGTTAAGGAGGACACTGACATCTGGGTTCAGCAGCTTCTGAGTGAGAGCCTTGCTGTGGTAAAGCGGGGTAAACACCATAGATCTGCAGCTGTGAGCTTGTGCATAGCAAGCTGAGACCTGCCTTGGCCTAATACCCATCCCTTCTGGGTCCAGGAAATTCCTAAGTTCTTTGTGACCCTCCCCTTGCACTCTGCTTGGTAAGTGATGTTTGGAGACCATAACTGTGAACTGGACAGCCAGACTCTGTCATGTGCAGTTAGAAAGTTGATTGACATCAGGATGTGTGTATACCAGATGGAGAGAGGATAGGTTTTGCTTTTTTTTAAATTCTCAGAAACACTCCAGGGGCTATCTTGTGGTCTGAGAGACCTTGAAGGGAGTTTCAGCTCTACCATAAATTGTTCAAGTCAGGCTGGTGCCAAAGCTCCAAGAAAAGTTCAGAATGAACCTAAATGCTGTGAAAATCATGCACACACCCCCTTCTGTTGTATACTGACATGCATTTTCTCCTCTGTGTTTCCCACTGGAGTTTAGAATTTTACAAGCATTGGAATACAAGAGAGGACAGGGGAAAACTAGCTCCTGCTGTGTCACTGGCTGCTGCCTATTTTTTCATTTGCTTTCATATGTGTGCTGGCTCTTGTTTGGCATGTGGGACACTTTCCACTTCCTGGTATTTATTGACTCATGGGCTTAAATTTTAGAAATAATTTTTGAAATGTGCTGATATGTTTTATGAAGCATATCAGCATTACACATCTAAAATATGCCTGTGAGGGATTTTACGCTGCTCTCCTTCGACAGGGTGTTGAAACAGAGAACAGCCACAGACTGGCTACAGCACAGTCAGGTGTGCTGCAGGGAGCCAAGAGCAGGGCAGGATGTCCCCCAAGTGTCTAAAAGGAAGTGCATTACTGAGGGGTGACACTGCTGTAGTTTGAGTGAGTAATAGTGACTTTGACACTGAAGAACAAATAAACCTCCTGAAGAAACCTACATGTATTTCAGGAGCTATCACTTCCTCTTGAGTAAGATGCAGCCTCCAAATTCTGTTATGGTTTGTCAGGATTAGGTAAATCACATAGGTGGGCTTGGCATTAGTTTCAATCAGGCACCTACTTTCTAGCTAGGACTCTGCAAGAGATTTGCAGCACCTCACCTCTTCCTAGAGGAGTATCTAAGATATGTTAGATGAGTAACGCTGTACAAAAGCATGTTTCCATCCTTTGACAGTAAAAGGAGTGACTACTCTTGAAGGAAGATGGGATGTCTGGGGTGAGGTGGCATAAAGCCCACCTGTGAGGTCAGAGCACAGCATGGCACTTTTCAAGTGCAGACTGCAGTCCTCATCCAGCCATGAACTCCTGCTCAGGTCTCTGTCAGACAACAAGCAGAAGACAGTTAGTGATCCCTGTGAATATTTAGGTGTCAAGGCTCTCAGCAAGGCAGCAATCTTCTCTTTCGTTGTTCTCTCTTTGCCTTATCAGGGGGCCCTAATTGTGCACTCCTCAATCCGCACCTTTACAACACAAGACACTGAGAATCCACAAATAAAATCAGAAATTCCTGTGTATCTAAGCTTTACATATATATGGTGGAGAATTTGAAGTGTAACAAATCACTGAAGGCACTGAGTGGAGAAGTGTTCCCCTAAACAGCCTAGCTGAGAGATCTGAGGCTGGCAGTAGTCCCTGACCAGAGAGAGACAGCAAGTGTCCCCAGAGGAGTTTGCATCTTGCTTAGCTGGGCTGGGAAGAGGCCATGAACCTATGGGCTCTGGAGGTGCAGCAGAGGGGTGTAGGGAAGGTCATGCCCACCTCTTCTCTTGTCTCTCTCTTCTCAGAAGAGGCTGAAATGGAGCTGCCTATTGACTGCTAGGGGAGACTGACTGCTAACCAGGATCCTGGGTGGGCAGGAGGGTGTTTGGTGCCATCTGGGACAACAAAATTGAAAATGGAATTTATTTCAAAGAAATGAAATCTAAGGAAAGTACAGAGCATCCTGTTTTGTAGCAGCAAGGTGCATCTGCGCCATATCCTACATAGACTGGGTGCATGACAGGTAACCACTGCATGCCCTTTGCCTTGCAGCCAGTGCACAAGCCCCTGAGAGGAGTGTGTGGGTTTCATCTTTGTCTGTGTGTGCTGGTTTGAAAGCAAAACCAGTGAGACTCCAAGTCAGAGATACAATTTAATAGGAAAAAGTAAAATACATGCAAGTAATAGAAAAGAAACAAAAACACTGATAGAGTCAGAATACAACCTGATACCCTGCTTGTTAGGGTGCTAATAGCTGTCCAGATGAAGTGATCCTGTAGACAGGCCTGGTAGCTCTTGTCCTCTGGAAACCAATGGGTAAGAGCTCCTTGTTCTGTCCTGGACCCCACATTATAACCAGGTGGGAATGCTTGGCTCCTCCCCCTGGGTGGAGCATCTCACAATGGGCTGATGTCATTCTATGAGTCATGGGTGGGTCTTTGATTGCCCATTAAACAGAAATGGCTCCCGGAGGGAGTTATCTATGACTCATGGGGCAAGGCATTGATGGCCTATTATCAGGAGATAGTCCAGCAGAGGAGGCAAGGAAGACACTGCTCCTCCTGTTTTCAACAGTTCATGAAGATGGACATAGAATACATACCTTCTGGCATATTTTTACATTGTAACCTAGGACACTGTGCCTGTGCATGTCCCTCCCTCGGGTGGCTTTGGAGAATGTCCATCCCCAGCAGTGGCCTCGGGGGATGCACCAGGGAGTCTGGCTTGGAGCAGTGGAGGGCAGGAGTGGGAAGGAGCTGCCATCTGCTAACACTCTGAGGACAAACAGACTGTTTTTCCATTCCCACACTGTTTGTGTTGCGAAAGTACCAGAGGACATATTTCCAGTCTGCAGCCTGATCTGTTTACTTGCTCTGAAGGGGGTTGAATGGGGAGCAAAGGCAGCGTGACCTGCTGATCCAACATGTTAACTTTTGTCACTAACTTCTACCTTGTGAGCTCCCAGAAGGAGGTGACAGTTCTGGGGGCCACTAAAAGGGCTCTGGAGCTATACAGAGGGACCAGGCAGGACACATTCTCCGTAGGTCCAGATTTTCATGGATGACAGCTGACACTTAAAAACAAAGAGAGAGAGAATAAAAATTGAGCTCTTTGATATAAATACAAAATCCTAGAACATACTAGAGCTTCCCAGGCCATGCAGGAAGCTTTTGTTACTTTTATTTAATTTGTTATTTTTATTACATACCTCTGATGTGGGGTGGGAAAAGAAAGTGTTTGCAATTGAAATATGTTTTGGGGATTAGTAAATAGATGCCACAGAGATCTGAGAGTAACCAGTCTCTCCTTCAAATCACCACCTTCCCTTTTATCACAGACACTTTTAAATCAGACAGGACATATTTAGCTTTTTTTTAATTGAGTTTGTATACCTTAGGTAGGTGACATGGATTTGAGGGATTTAAAGGACATCAGAAAATCAAAATGTGCAGCAATAAATTCTATTTATTTTCCCAGTGCAGAAAAACAAATGTTGAAGATATTGATTTCCAGTGGTCAATTTAAAGGTTAGAGGTTTAAGGTTTGAGGTAAATTACCTTTAGATTATTTTGGTCTTTGAACGAGGCCTTATTATGACTTTGTATGACTTCTTCCAAGAAACCTGACCTAGGGCTGGAAGTCTTGAAGGAGAGACAGCCTCTGGAAATGCTTTATGGTTCTTCCTTCTAGTTTGGTGGAGGCCTTTCCCTCTTCATCCTCAGGCAGTTATTATCACTGTAAAGGGGAGCAAAGGCTGCAGCATTAAAGGATTTCAAGATGAATTTTGGGAAAATGCACGTAGTCAGGGAGGAGAAAAAGAAAGGAAAATGTTCTGGCTGTTGACAACCATTTGAACTGTTTCTGTCAACAGCCAGTAGGATTGTGGTTTTTTCCTCCATCTCCCCCAAACTGACTGAGCTAAAGCCTGGAAGAGGAAAGTCTCACTATTCTTTTTTTTACCAAAAAGCTCTCCACTGACATAACACTCAATGCAGCTGGAGACATAAAGGAAGCTGATGCTGTGCCTGGTCCCAGAAAGATAGAAAGGGAAGTTTCATGGGATTTTTAAGGATCAGTCGATGCCAGAACTACTCTGCTTATGAGACACTAAGCCCTGGCCACTCACTGTGGATGGTGGTTGCATCTCACATGCAACCACAGGGAAGGGAGCAGCATCTCTGTTTGCACCTTTTGCTCTCTGTGCACACTGAAGTGTTCCCTCAGGGGCTTTTTATCAGCAGAACAGATGGAAGCAGGTTAGTCCAAGATGATCTTTCAGAAGATGGAGTCCTCTGTTCTCTCCTGCACCACCACCATTGGATCATTCAATGCTGGTCAGCAGACTCAGGATGAACCAACCACAGCGGAGCAATCTCCTGCTCACAGTATTAGAGAAAGATTTCAGGTCTTGGCTTAGGAGGGGGGAGTTCAGTGACTTGCCTACAATATAAAGGTGTGCTAGTGAGCAGAAGGAGATCCCTGATGTAGAAGGGCGGGATATGGTATTTTTACATGCTAGAGTGCAATACCACAGAGTGTGACCATCTTGGGTTGCAACAGAAGGATGGACTGGGTTGTTGCCCTCCCAGCTAGGCATCCTTCCTTTTCACCCTGCTTTTGTTTCTGGAGCAAACTCACTCAGAAATGGCTCAGAGATCATGACACTGAACTTAGAGGTCAAGATGTACCACTTTTTCATTCAGCTATCTGTAAAAATGGATACATTGGTAATGGATCTAATGAAACCTCCCACTTGCTTTTTATCTATGTCAGAATCTTGCTTTTTATTAATAATTGTTGGATCTCTATCAGTTGATTATTAAGAAAAGGCTGGATTTATTTACTTGGCAAGCTAAACCAGTCTTATTAAGACAAGGCTTGGATATAAACAATCATTATAGTCCATCTAAATACCAATTTATCATTAAAAACCTATTCATTTCAGATTAATGCTTGTGTGGGACCCAACCATGCAACTTCTTAGCCATACAGATAAATTAACTCATACATGTAGTCTCAATTAATTCAATGGGTCTACTCATATGAGTAAGGACTGCTCAAATGAGTAAGAGCTGAGGGATCTGGCCCTTAGGGAAACATATTTATGACTTTGTTGTTAATTCTTATGACTTATGTTTTCAATAAACAAATGGTATTAATTCAGCTCACAATAGCTTCTTAATTAACCTCTATACATCAGAGGCATATTCAGGAATCTTAATTTGAAGCATTACTATCTAAGCATGTCATCATCCATCCCATTCCTCAGGGTAACAATTGACTCTGTGCACATGGCAAACACTAATAGTGGGTTGACACAGTTCAAAGAGCTTCATAAAATGAGTGGGAAAGACTTGGACATGGTCTATATGGAGATACTGTATCACTCTGGTTACTTTTCTTGAAGATGTTCTGTGTCCGCACAGAACGCTTGCTATTGAAGTAAGTGCTTTGGCATCACAAACTGTAGTAAAAGTAATTCTCCCTGTGGCAGGAATAGCTCCAGTTTTAGACAGTTTGTCAGCTTTAGGATTTGGGTAGTCTCTCTTCTCTAAAGATCCAGAGACCCTCAGCTTCAGCTGTTTTTGCTGTGTGCCATCCCACTCTTTTGACACAGGGTGGGTGTTCTCAGGGTACCCCAAGATCATGATCCCTTCCAGCTTGTTTTAACCTGATTGATCCCCAAAACCACAGAGAGACCAGAGAGTCCAGCCAGAGAAGATTCATGACAGCAAAAAAACCCCCCAACTTTGTGATCCATACAGGTACCCTAAAAAAACCCAATCAGCTCCTCCTAAAACTAGACATAAGAAACTGGCTAAATCATAAAAAGTTTTTGTAGTTTAGTAGTGACAAAGGCAAGTAACAGTTATTTGAAAGGAACTTTCTGTACAAATACAAGCTGAAAGAAAAACTTCTCTACAGTGGTGAAAGACAGTCCTGACTGATACAGAGTTGAGTCTTGTAAACTGGACTTCAAGAAGGATGTCAACCAACTAAAAACAGTCCAGAAAAACCCCAAGGAGAATATTGAAGTAAAATGTCATCTAGCAGGAAAGATCAGGCAAAATGAGGTGAGACTCGGAAGACACAAATATATAAAAGCTGAGAAGACACAAATAAACAAAAGGCTGCCACAGAGGAAATAATGTGTGTTTTACAATGTAGAGGATAAGACATAATGAGGGTACATTGCAGAAAAGAGATTTATACTCAGAACTAGGAAAAGGTCTCAAATGTAAGGACAGAGAATCACCACAAGCAAAGGCAGAGTAATATATCTAATTGAAACTATTGATTTATGATACTCAGAGTGGCTATGCATATTTATGTGCATGCAAGACAGACACAATGCAATTTAGTACCGTGATTTAAGAGAAGAGCAAAAGACGGGTTTTTGTTTACCCCAGGAGATAAAGTGAAAAGACTTTCTAGAATAATTCTTTGTGAGCAAAGGGATCCATTCCAAGGGAAAAAAAATATTGGTAACAGGGAAAAACAAAAAGCAGTCATGTTGCTTGAAATTATAATCTCACCACCTAGGAGTATTCAAAAATTTTCTCTTCATTTATGAAACTCCTAAAAATTCTTCAAATATACTTCAAATATATACTTCAAATATAGAGGAAAAAGATGGGAGACAGAATGCTGTATTTGGCATTTTTATTGTAAAATGCAATTTGAAAATAGTATTGTGCTGATAATTGGATTATTTATCCCTCAAAGAAGAGAGTAACCCCCACAAGCCTGGAATAATGAAGCAGAACTCCCAGGTTCTCAGTCACCCCATTCCACACAAAGCTGGCAGTCACTTTGGCATAGTTTTTCTTTCACCCCTTTCTGGCTGGCTGTCCCACAGAGTGCTGGGTTCCTGAGAACACACAGAAGACACAGAAAATTTGTCCTGATTGTGTGTGAATTGTAACTGAGACAGGACTCAGCAAAAGGTGGCCACACACAATGCCATGGGATCAGAGCTTTCCAGTAAGTCAGGCAGGACAGAATACTATTATGAGATCCTAGAGGTACTCTGGGGTATTATGTTTGCTTGCTCCATTAAATATGTGATTTGAGAGGCAGATGGGGAGACAAATGCTTGCCTACCTTAATGTTACTTACACAGGGATGTACTTCAGCTCAGAAGCAGATACCATGCCGTGTGACTTAACGTTATTTATCAACCCTATGAATTGCAAATATATTCAAATTGCAATTGACAGCTTGTAAACAATCTGCAAACCAAGAAATTAGCCTCTCCAGGGCATCACATCTCTTTCAGAATAACATATAAATATGAATATTTTACAATCTGGATGAAACAATTCATGAGCAGTCGAAACAGTGACATGCATGAAAACCATCAAATAATAATGTCCTTATTTTTGCTAATTATATGTTTGTCTTTCTTTACAAGCAATCACACCCCCCCCCCCNAAAGCACAAAAACCCACAGTTGGCCTTAGATGCCTTTTTGGGCCCAAGAAGAGGGCTCTGGCTACGTGCAATTGGCAAATGTCAAAAAAGAATAAACTCCTGCAAGGGTAGATTAGAAAGTGAGCCTTAATGACAAATAGAAACAATACTTGCAAGAAAACAAAAGCAAAAGCAAAAAAACCCAACAATCCCAGGCTCCCATCACATCAAACAATAACTAAGCGTTACTGCATTTGTTTGCATACAAGCTATGCCCACTGAGCTAAAAGAAGTGTTCAGAAAATGCCAGTAAAATCTGGTAGGGGGCAGACCCAGAGCCCTGAGAGCTTTTTTGCTCCCATCATCACCTAATCAATCGATCCCCTCCTAGAATGAGTACACACATACTGACTAGCCTTCTGTGCAAATGAGAGCAACTTGAGGAGATTCAGATGACTCTCCTTCTCTCCTGGTCTGGAGTTTCTGGCTGGGCTGTGAGGGCTCATGGTGCCCAGGTGAGAACATTGCTGGGTTGGAGTGCAGCTGCAGCTCTGGCACTGCTGCTGCTGAGACCAAGAGAGCTCGGGCCAAGCCCTGGCAGACCAGTGACCTTTCACCTCTGCATCATGCTGGCTTGGCAGAGCAAAGGAAACAGGCAGGAATGCTGGGAAAGCACAGAAGGCTACAAAATAAAGAGGAGACTGGAAGATGAACCTCCGTAAGAGGTAGTTAGTGGGAGAGACACTTCTCATGCAACAGCAATGAAGGTCCATGAAGCAGTGTGGCTACATCAGCTTCTGAGATCTTGTTTCTGGTGGCACATCATTGACAGCCCTGTCAGAGGTCTGTGAGGACACACTGGCAGCCTGTGTGTGCTGGAGAGGTCCATGCCCCGGATGGGGATTAGCTGTGGACTATGGAGAGTAGGGAAATCACCCTCAGCAGTGATACACAGTGGTAACATGAGCCATCTTGCAACAGCTGCATCTGCTAAACACCCTGAGTCACAACACCAAGAAAATGTGGACACACTGATTGCAGAAATCCCTCCTGGCTCAGACTTGGGACCAGGCTCAGAGCAGCCCCTGAAGCCAGGATGAACTCAATGTCCTTGAGGCAGGAAAGGGCTCAAATGAACTTCTTTCTTACTTTGTCACTTTTTTTGTTTCCATCCTCTCCTCTCCTCTCCTCTCCTCTCCCCCCCCCTCTCTGCCTCCCCACTTCT